>OW388292.1:51568172-51725672 GCA_936450465.1 Gibbula magus
TTATTCACAGGACATACACGACAACATAGTACATAACATTTGTAGTTACAATTGTATCCCAACTCAAGGGCCTCACCTCACAAACTTCCAGCCCTTGGAGCGTGGTGAGAGATAAATCAAAGTCTTAGGTCACTCCCTAAACTCACTCTCTAAGCTCCTAACTCTAACTACTGGAACTGGTCTGTCCAGGCTTTTTAAAGGTTATCATTTTCTGAACTTAGATTACTGACTGTTTTTCATTGGCTGCATTTGATAAGAAACTAATTTTTCATTGGTAGCAATAATAATGTAACCATTTCATTGGTTGAAGTAATTAGCTAATCCTAAACCAAATCCTGACATAATGGGGTATTATCTAACAAGGGAGAATCTTCTTGGTGGCTGATGCCATATGTAGCTAATTACAATTAAGGTTTTTAATCTAATACTACATTCACTAGCTTGGGGATAATTTAAACACTTTACACAGGGTAAACAATTACATATTATTTTAGAAAAGACATTGCGTCTTCTGGAACAATACAGGCATCTAGATGGACCCTTAGGCACTATCTAGCTTACTGACTAAATCAATTACATATCCCTTGAAGTTTTGACATACAAAAGAATTAACCCTAATGACCTAAGGGCATATTTGTGAACATCCAAAAGATTTAACTGAATAACATAAGAGTTCAATTGGAATATATTTCATTAATTTAACTTATATCTATTTATGAATTTCCAATGAAGGCTAAATAGAAATTGTATTTCAACACTATAATTTTAGTATCACATGTTTGCACATTTCAATAGTTCAATATACAGCTTATTATTCTTATGAAGGAAGAAGATAATATAACATGTTAAGTCTGGTACAAACTGACATCTGTGTCATTACATAATCTATCAGTCAAATATGGTCATTAGCCAATGTGGCTAACTAAAATGCAATCTATAAATATATTTCTTGAATCCAGCTTGTAATTATTTTATCAGTTCATTAGTTAATTAGGGCTTGAATATTTGTCCAAATTTAGGCCCATGACATCTTCCCCCCGCTTGCGAGTTTGGACTCCAAACTTGATTGGTGGGTGATGTAAATTTATATTATTAAAATATGACATGTAAGTAAGTGTCTATATGAGTTGAGTCCACAGTGAAGAGTTGCACACAGTTCTGTAAAAGAGAGCTTCAATCCGGCTGACACTGATCTTGACTGTTGTTTCCTTGATGACACAGAACATGATGTCGAGACATATAGATCCTCCTGATGTCGGGGCCCTGGCATCTGGGTATGATCTGTACATCTTGTTGGTCACTTGAAAACATCTCAGCGAAGTCGATCAGTTTGGGTCAGCATTTCATGAAATGAGAAAAAGAAATTCTGGGCAGTATATTGTGAACAAAATTGTTATTTGTAACTAAAGATAATTGTAATACATATATTGATCTGAGTGATTCCACAGTCCCTGTGAAGCAAAAAGTTAATAAGGACATGAACATTTACACAGAAACACATACACATACATATTTATATATAACATTCACCTGTAATTGGCAGAATCAAAATTTGAACTAATAACATGTAAGATAATCATCATCAAATCAATCAATCCATCACCACAAATATAATCATCATATGCACATCATATTATAATGTATCAATACTTGGTTATCATCATCATAAAACCATAGTAAGTAACAGAAATTTACCTGAAATGGAACCATTGTAGTAAGTTGGGCAATTATCATATACCACAAAATGTCATCTCACAATAAACACATCAATTCTCAATTAACCATTGGATCTGTGTCATAGTCATATGTTCAATACTGTCATCATCAGCAGTGTCAATACTGTCGTCATCATCATCATCATCATCATCATCATCATCATCATCAATTTGTGTACTCTCATCATCATCATATACGTGTACACTGTACACTCATCATGGTTATCAATATCAACATTGTCATCACTGTCAATACTCTCATCATAAAGTCATCATAACTATCACCATCATCATCAGAAACTCTAAGTCTTCAAAAAAAACCGAACTATTATAATTAATGTATAAGTAAATATCTATAGACAATGCAAAGAATTGTAAGTTGCCTAATGCTGAAGTTTTCATTCATTCATCTAGTTCATTCATTCATTTATGTAGCTTTATTGAGAGTAGGTGCGCAATCTAAACTCAATATAATGTTTGTGTAACATCAACATCCAGGTGATCAAGCTGAAGCTGGTGTTCACAATGTAAACAAAATTCAACTAAGAATTGAATTGGTCACTGGGACAATGGTTTATTACCTTATTCTTTTATTTAACAGATTTTGAATTTTGTGCAAGTAAATGCTAACTTGACGTGTACAGCAGTGGAACGTAGCGGAATATTGATAAGGCCTGTCGTCAAAATAACAATCGTCAAAATTGAAAAATGATTTGTATTGTATCAGGGTATACTGCTGTTAGCATGAAGAAGGGGAACTGATTCTTGAGGCATAAAGTGGAGGCATATCTGAAAAATATGGTTCATAGTCTTGTGGTCTCATGCCGCCTGTATTGATATAGAGTTCCTGCCAGCACATGTTTAGATACTGTTGTATGTAGTGCTTTTGGAACACATTCAAAATAGTAGTCTTGGTTGCTATTGAGGTGGTTGACTTGTGCTGTGACATAGCAGTCACCATTTTCATTTTGATTCCCACAATTTTTGTTATTTCGGGAAATGATGATACTGGACGTAAGTGTTTTGGGTAACTTGGATGATGTGGAACTTGTAAATTCAATGCATGTCCTTCTTAGTCTTCTGACCTAATTTAGGTGTATCTCCTGATACAACATTGACATTTGCTTCATCTTGTCCTGTTTCCTTTTTCTCAAAAAACTTATGAGACTTCAATGGCCTTTTTCTTTTTCTTCCTGACATACTTCTTTTAACATGAAATTCCCTTTTGAACTTTTCAGGCACACTGCTGCCGTATTCCCATGTATTTCCTCTCTCTGGGTCCTTCCATTTTATTCTGTAGTAAATCTTCTTGTTAGCCCTTTTTGAAGATAAAATGGAATCAATCTTATCTTCAGGTATACCATTATTCACTTCAGTGTTACTAGTTTGCAGTTGTGAAGCTGCATCGACATCATTCATATCATTATCCTTCTGGTGTTCTGGCTTCTTCTTTCTTGAGGTTTTTCTTTTCTTCTTAGTTTTCTCTACAGTTATATTTTTGTCTTGATTCTTGGATGGTACGGACTTCTCTTTCTGAAGCGAAGTTGAAGTTGACGGAGTTGCTTGAGAACCCTTTTTGCTTGTTTGTTTGTTTGCTGTTTCTTTATTTGGTTTGGTTGTCTTATCCTCTTTTGACCTAAGTTGATTCTCTTTATGAGCTGCCGTACCTGCTGCTTGGTTAGCTGTGTCTTTCGTCTTTTCATTTCCATTTTCAACCGTCATATCATCGTCATCAATGACATCTGGATCAATGTTATCCCTGTTGTTCATGAACGGTTCTGGTGGATTTTCAGGACGATCAGCTGGATCGAAATATGGCTTGAGACGATTGGCGTGGACAAGTGGTTTATGGATCTTGTCATCTGAACTTCTTCTTAATTTGTACGTGTAATTAGGTCCTAAATGTACAATGTAATAGCTGCCATACCATTTCTTGGTGAGTTTACTTGAAAGTCCCTTTTCAACCTTTTGACAGTAGAGCCAAACTCTTTGACCTGGAACAAATTCTGGTTCCTTTGTTTTGCGATTGTATTGCTCAGAGTAAATTTCTTTAGCTCTTGTAGTATTCTCAGCTGCAACTTTCCTTGTAATTTCCAAATCCTCAAGTAAATTTGAAAGGTAGCTTCTGTCATTGCGTCCTAAATTTTCTTTTGGAATTAGTGTAACATCTTGAGGAGCTCTCATTTCTCGGCCGAATAGTGAAATGAATGGTGATTTCTTAGTTGAAGAATTTGGAGCCATCCTGTAGGCCATCATGATTCCCGGAAGAAAACGAGGCCAGTCATTTTGAGACTTGTTGCAGTATGCTCTCAGAGATTGATTAATGTATGAATTCATTCTCTCTACACAGCTGTTGGTCTGGGGATGATAGGGACTGGTATGAGCCATCTTAACATCAAAAAGTTCACATATTGCCTTTATTAATTTTGACATGAAATTTTGTCCACGATCTGAAATCAATGTCCTTGGTGCGCCGTATCGACAGAAAATTTCTTTCACCATAACTTCTGCAACTTCTTTGGCTTCTTGAGTCCGGAGTGGAAATGCTTCACACCATCTGGATGATGCATCCGTTATGACCAGTATGTGCTTATACTTATCTGGTGTAGTTGGCAGTGGACCTAGGATGTCAATGTGCCACCTTGTGAAGATTTCTTCCACAGGCATTGGACATAGAGGTGCCTTTTTCCCATGGTAGTTCCTCTTAGTTTGTTGGCAAACTTCACAAGATTGGACATACTTCGCAATTTCGTTGTACATTCCTGGCCAGTAATACTTTGGTTTGATGGTATTATGCATTCGCTCCTTCCCATGGTGACATCCTCCAAGTTGGGAGTCATGATAAGCCTGCAACACTTGATTTCGAAGTGTTCCTGGGACTGCCAGCTGCTTGATGAATTTATCCGTGTGTCCCTTTTGTCGTTGTGGAACAAAGCGATAAAGCACTCCATCATCAATTTCATATCTGTCAGCTTCAATTAAAACTTTGTGGCGTTCCTTCTCATTATCTGGAAGGATTTCATCTTCTTTGTAATCAAATATTTGCATGAAATCTGGACAGATCCTCTGCAAATGTCTTAAGTTTGGATGAGACTGAATGCTAACTTCTAAAATAGCACCCTTCGGAACCTCAGCATCTGTTGAGTAAATAGCCGCAACAACTTCTCCTGGAACAGCGCGATAATCATTTTCATACTCGAAAGTAACCGAAGAAGCCGATACATTTGTTTCGGAAGTAAACGCATTTATTGAAACATCGTTGTTTGAATTTGAGGACGAACGCGTTGGTGTAGTTGATACAAATACTGTCTTCTCAGAGTCTTCTTCAGTTTGGCTACCACAGTTTATGTTTTTCTGATAATCTCTTCTAGAAAGAGCATCAGCATTGCCATTTGCCTTGCCAGCACGGTGTACAATTTCAAAGTTGTACGTAGATAATTCTAGAGACCATCTTCCCAATCTACCTGTAGCATCTTTTATTGACTTCAACCATTTCAAGGCAATATGGTCAGTATAAACTGTAAATTTTGAATTTGCAAGATATGGCCTAAATGATCTGATTGCTTCTACTAAGGCTAACCCTTCTTTTTCAGTGATACTCCAGTTCTTCTCACTGCCATGTAAGGCTCTCCCACCAAAAGCAACTGGATGTTCCTTCTTGTCTTCGTCAGTCTGACTTAAAACAAACCCTATACTCATGTCACTTGCATCTGTTGATAAAATGAATTCCTTATCAAAATTTGGATAGGCCAAAACTGGTGTAGAACACATTGCTTCTTTGAGAGTATTAAAGGCTTTGTCACACTCGAGTGACCATTGAAATTTGAAGTTCTTTTCCGAAAGAGAATCTGAATGCTTTTGTAGAAGTGCATTTAAAGGTAAAGCAAGTTTTGCATAATCTTTGACATATTTTCTGTAAAAATTTGTAAGGCCTAAAAATGATCGCACCTGCTTCTGCGATTTTGGTACAGGAAATGTTTTAATTGCTTCAATTTTCTTATCATCCACTTGTACACCACCACAAGATAGGACATGGCCTAAAAATGACACCTTGTCTGTTGCAAAATTACACTTAGATGGTTTCAAAGTCAACTTTGCTTGTCTAAGGTAATAAAATACTTGTTCCAAATGTGTCAAATGTTCTTCAAATGTCCTGCTGTAAATGATCAAGTCATCAATGTAAATCAGTGCAATTTTGAAGAGTAATTTTCTAAGAACTTTGCTCATTAGCATCTGAAAACAAAGTGGTGAATTAGACAGACCCTGGGGCAAACGTTTGAACTGATACAGTCCTCTATGTGTCACAAAAGCTGTTTTGTGCTTGGAGTCATCATCAAGTGGCACCTGGAAGAAGCCATTCGCTAAATCTAAGGTTGAGAAAATTTGAGCATTTTTACTTGCAATTTGATCTACAACATCATCAAACACTGGAAGCGGCCATGACATTGGTAAGGTAATTGCATTCAATTTTCTAAAATCACAGACAAAACGATAAGAACCATCCCGTTTCTTAACTAGAACAATGGGAGAAGCATACATTGAATTTGATTCCTCGATGAGATCATGCTTGAGAAAATCATCAAGTAGTTCCTCTGTAACTTTCTGCATCTGAGGAGACTGTCGATATGGTCGAGATCTGATCGGAACATTGGTGCCCGTGTTGATTTTGTGAAAATGCATATCAGTACGACCTAGATCTGCTAAACTTGTTGAAAACACATCCCTATTTTTGCCTAAAAATGTCAATAATCTCAGTCTCTGGTCCTTTGTCACCTGAGCATTAGCTAGATCAAAACCAAGATCTTTAGCAATCTGAATGAAGTCATTGTCAGTTTTCTGACTGTCTTTGTCTGTTTGTAACACGTTAACAGTGGCTTGTTCAGAGTCAATGTCAAAAATACAATCAACATCTACTTGACTAAACTGTCCTACAACTGAACCTTTCTCTATAACTATTTCATCCTGTGATGGATTCATCAACCGAAAAGAACCTATCTCATTCTTAGATTTACAAATAGTATTACCACCTGCGACCTCAAAATTCGATGCAAGAGAAGAAATGGGCTCAATAAGGATAGTTGCGTCATCATTAACACCTTGTAATCTGACCTTAAACTGTATTTCACTTTGAGAAGGAATGTAGATGTCATCTATAGTTCTAGCTAATCCTGAATCTTGAACAGCAGTCATAAACCTAACGTAATGCCTATCTGAAGTCCTATTTCCAATAATCAAGGAATCACAACTGAAGTCTAAAACAACATCATTCTCTTCAAGAAATGGTAATCCCAAAATTATTGCCTTGGGCAATGTTGGGAGAACATGAAATCTATCAGAAAATTCTTGATCTTCGATGACGAAAGTCAAGTCAACTGACCCTAACACTTCATGAACTGTCCCTGAAAATCCTCTCACATGTGGATGACAGGATTTACCAACTGCAATATTTGGATATGCAATTTCCAGGAAGTTCGATGAGATGCAATTTATCGAAGACCCCGTGTCAATCAAACTGGCTGCCTGACAGTCACCAAAGTTAACTCTGACAATACTTCTGGTGAGAGGGGTGATCAAAGACACAATAGGAATATCATCCTCACAGTCACCTGCCATATCAACACCCATCTTTACAATCTTAAAGTAATCTATGTTACTAAACCAAATATAAGACAAAATTCAACAATGTAAAGCTGTACTTACAATTTTGTGTGAATTCTCTTCTCATTTCATGGCGATGTCAATTGGGTTGGCTGGTCGTTGAGTCTTTGTCCGGTCAGTGGATGTTGTGTTGTCATCACATCAGAGATTCTTCATCTTCTAATGTGTCCTCTTGAAAGTTGTTCCAAGTAATCCTAGGCATCATGGTTGGGAACGATTCGATTCTCCGCCAAGTTATCATGAGTGTGTCTCCATGTTTATCTCAGTTGTTACGAATGTGAAATCCTCGTGATATAATTTCAAGCACACAGGTGTCTGGAGTAATGGGGAATTAGCACCAGTCACACAGTAAAGTCATGAGCCTTGGAACACTTTTCAACAACATTTATTCACAGGACATACACGACAACATAGTACATAACATTTGTAGTTACAATTGTATCCCAACTCCAAGGGCCTCACCTCACAAACTTCCAGCCCTTGGAGCGTGGTGAGAGATAAATCAAAGTCTTAGGTCACTCCCTAAACTCACTCTCTAAGCTCCTAACTCTAACTACTGGAACTGGTCTGTCCAGGCTTTTTAAAGGTTATCATTTTCTGAACTTAGATTACTGACTGTTTTTCATTGGCTGCATTTGATAAGAAACTAATTTTCATTGGTAGCAATAATAATGTAACCATTTCATTGGTTGAAGTAATTAGCTAATCCTAAACCAAATCCTGACATAATGGGGTATTATCTAACAAGGGAGAATCTTCTTGGTGGCTGATGCCATATGTAGCTAATTACAATTAAGGTTTTTAATCTAATACTACATTCACTAGCTTGGGGATAATTTAAACACTTTACACAGGGTAAACAATTACATATTATTTTAGGAAAAGACATTGCGTCTTCTGGAACAATACAGGCATCTAGATGACCCTTAGGCACTATCTAGCTTACTGACTAAATCAATTACATATCCCTTGAAGTTTTGACATACAAAAGAATTAACCCTAATGACCTAAGGGCATATTTGTGAACATCCAAAAGATTTAACTGAATAACATAAGAGTTCAATTGGAATATATTTCATTAATTTAACTTATATCTATTTTATGAATTTCCAATGAAGGCTAAATAGAAATTGTATTTCAACACTATAATTTTAGTATCACATGTTTGCACATTTCAATAGTTCAATATACAGCTTATTATTCTTATGAAGGAAGAAGATAATATAACATGTTAAGTCTGGTACAAACTGACATCTGTGTCATTACATAATCTATCAGTCAAATATGGTCATTAGCCAATGTGGCTAACTAAAATGCAATCTATAAATATATTTCTTGAATCCAGCTTGTAATTATTTTATCAGTTCATTAGTTAATTAGGGCTTGAATATTTGTCCAAATTTAGCCCATGACAGCATACTGTATTTCCTCCAATAAGCGCCCGGGCAGAAGAACATTGAAGTTAACTAAGGAAGCAATAATTTAATGGTTTAGACTCTGCACTTATTAGAGACTTATTGGAGACCTGGCACTTATTTTCTCAACTACACTTGACCCCTCAGCGTTTATTGGAGGCCCGTCGCTTATTAGAGGAAATACGGTATCTTTTGGGGGTTCATCTTTTTTATAAATTATTTTTTCTTTGTTTCCCTTGCAACAATTTGGACTTTGTCTTTTAGAAGGGCAATAACTGGAATTGAATTGGGGGAATGGGGGAGAAATTTGTTTTTAAGAGTAAAAACACCTTCTAGTTTCAACTTGCTTTCACCAAGATAATAACACCAGAAAATGCATATTTTGCACAAAATTATAAAACTTTTCACATATTGAAACTTTGAGAAAGTGGCATAATAGACATCAATCACACAATCACAATAGACAATTTTAATAAGGATAATCCGACTTGATGTGAAACTCAATACAAAGCTCATTATCCTACCTTCATTTGATCAATTTTGTCTATTTTCTTTCCAAAATATACATTTCAGAGACTTAATGACAAAATTGTGGGACAAGACAAAAGTCAAAGTTTGATTAGATACGACACTCAACAATTAAAGAAGTTAGAGTTTCTAAACCAATGATTCAGAGAGCGGTGAGACAGACTAAGTGAAGCGGCAAGATGGGGGTTAACTGTTGCAGTATCTGTGGCTCGCTCAGTTCATTTCCTTTATCAATGGAGGACCTACAATCACACAATAAATTACTCGCCACCAGATGACTCACTCATGTTAGGAAATTCAATACACAAGTTCATCCCATTCACTGCCGGGTATAGCTCTGTAACAAAGCGCTTGACAAAGATAGGAATGTCAAAATAACAAAGTGCTTGGTTGAAAGTAAAATGTCAAATGCTTCTTGAGTCATTCAGAAAATTATTGAATATCTATATCCTGCACTCTTTTCTAATTAAATATTTTACATATTTTGATTTCCTCCACCAAAGACTAACAAGTATGTTATACATACTTTAAAAGCATAATTATATGTTTTTAGTTACAAGTCTAGACTTCCATAACCCAATTCATCTTACTTTCATTTCAACAAAATGAAATTTCAGTTAAAGCAGTACTTAGCATTATACTAATTTTCAATTTCATTAATTCTATTTTTATAATATTATTATTTTTAGATTTTATTTTAGTGTTGTTTGTTTTTAACACCTTTTTTCAGGTCCTATTTAGTGTCAGCTTTAATTCAAGTTTCAACTTCATGATATTTCGAATCTTAGACTAATACTTAAGACTGTGAAAATACTTTTTCTAAATATTGAAAAAGGGATGTATAAAATAGGGATATTTTCAGAACAAATACTTTTTTCAGAGTCTGAGTGAAAAAATATTATATTTCAGATTAATTCTCAAAGTACATAACACTCATTCACTGACAATGATAGACTGCCGTCCTCAGTGTGACCTACCATGACAGTACACAGACCAACACAATGACACATTTGACCACAGTGCAGGTCCCATTAACACCTAGCCTGGTGTGGGACATATAACAACGTTAGTGTCAACACATCTCTCATCTAACCATATAGTAGTCCAGTATGCATTTCACAGGTCGCTGCCGTGATTATTTATTAACAAAGTTAGCACTGGAATTGGTAATGGATCGCTGTTCTCTCACTGAATGCTGGGTATAATCCTGGGGAAGTAGAATCATGTTTGATGATTATTGTAATGGATAATGGAATGTAATGATTTGTTTTGGGAATTAATGATTGATGGTTATGCATTGGTTTGCAAATGATTTTTTTATTGGATACATGAATACAGATTTGTATTTAACGGGTGTAAGTATACAGATATAATGTAACATGTGTAAGGAAAGAGATTTGTATGTACCATGTAAGAATACTGATTTGTATGTTACATAATACATATATAAGAATACAAATTTGTATGTACTATGTATTAGAATACAGATTTGTATGTACCATGTAGGAATACAGATTTGTATGTACCATGTAGGAATACAGATTTGTATGTACCATGTAAGAATACAGATTTGCATATAACATGTGTAAGAATACAGATTTGCATATAACATGTGTAAGAATACAGATTTGTATGTACCATGTAGGAATACAGATTTGTATGTACCATGTAAGAATACAGATTTGCATATAACATGTGTAAGAATACAGATTTGTATGAAACGTGTAAGAATACACATTGCATATCACGTGAGTAAGGATACACATTTGCATATGAATGTGTAAGAGTACAGATTTGTATGTAACATGTGTTAGAATACAGATTTGTATGTAGCATGTTTAACACTATACCTGTTGAAGACAGCTAAAGTTGCCCAACATGATAACACATTCAAGAAAGCCAGATCAAAACTTAAATTCCATGGGCTACCACCTACATCCTAGTTTTGAGAAAATGTAATTATCAAATTTTACAACTTAGTGTTCCAATTGATGGAGAGAAATCCTTGTCGTACTCCTATAAAGTGATGTGCAGATAATCAATGCAATTACAATGCAGTAAACCTATTTTCAAACAGCTTGTACAATTTGCTGCACCTATTCTTTACATTACAATACAAATGAATTAATCAAGTATAAAAGGCTGTTAAAGAATGTACTGAATGTTGTATATCTACAGGGTTAAAAAATAGCGCTTTTCTAACACTTAGACTCTGAAAATAAATATTGGAAAAATTTATTGAAAGGAAGTCTCTGAAAATCCCATTTCTCATAGTCAATATTTAATAAAATGATATTTTCAGAAATAATACTTTTTCAGAGTCTGAGTTAAGACTAAAACAGGTCTTGTCAGGTAGCCCATGGCTGGGATAGATTACAAACTGGTAAAATGTGATGATAGAGGATATTATCATGAAGATGTATTTGACTAGCTGGAATGTGTTTGGACTAGTACTTTGATAAAGCTATTATCGACCCTTGATTCAGAAAAATAGATAAAAGGGGCTGTAGCACGTTTTATGCAAAAAATATTTTCTTCAAATTTCCCATTTATAATGATAGTTTGTCATTTATATTTACTTTAGAGGGTAAATCATCTTATTACACAAACCAATTATCCATAGTGATAACAACGGTGTTGCGTATAAAGCAAAATTTGCATGGTGGCCATTTTAATGTGAACACAATTTATTATTTGGAATTACAAAAACGACTCCCATGACTTTACGGAACCATGTACACTAATTTCTTAACTTGATTTTCCATAGAGAGAAGGATGTTTTACTATTGGTGACATTATTTTTCAAAAACATTTCAACAACTTATTTGAGTGAAAAAACGTGCTACTGCCCCTTGGCAATCTTTCTGACCAAAGAACTTGTATTACCATTTGTATGTTAATCAAAACCTTGTAAGATTAGTCGATTTCATAGTTATCAAGAGACCGTGAGCTCCATTCCCTATTTTCAGAGCATCAAATGCACTAAGCATGATAAATATGGTAATCGCCGCTAATCGGTAGTTCAGAGAGAGAAAAGTCAAGCAGATATATCATAAATCATGTACATAGCAACTGCAATCACCACCAGCATACTGTTAGAGAGCACAGCGATCACTTCACAATTTACAGATCCATTTCAGCGTAAATCACGTAGATTACAACCATACAATCAGCTGATTGCTTTGTCAAGCTAGAACCCAGAGAACAATTAAAGAAATGAATTGGCACTTCCATGCAATTATCCAGAGGTGTGGTGAAGAGTTAAGAGATGTCGTCGAGAGGAATGGAGAGAGGTATGGAGGTTCTCTGTATGTGGGGAGAGATGCACTGGTCTCTCAAGGGTCCCCATGTCAACATCAGAGTCCAGTCTTCTAATGGGCAAATCATCAAGATTTGGTTATCGTAATGGGAAGGTCGTCCTTACTATCTATATGCAATGGGGGTTAAACTATGAAAACCACATAAGCCTTGACTCAACGATGTAGAAGTCCGGAGTTGGTGATGCTAATCCTGGACTTGATGAGGAAATGATTTCTGAGTGGTGTGAATGTACTTGGCATGAAGACAATGTGTCTCCACTTCATAACTGTTCTTCTACAAGTTGAATTCTGACTTGTCAGCTTCCAGAATCGAAAATATTGGTTTAAAATCACAAAATGAAAGGGATATATTAATCAATAGAATATCCCTTGAATTTATTTTTCAGGATTTGGAAATTTAGCATGATAACAAATGACTTTAACCCTGTACTGCAACAGGATGAAGAGTTTAAGATCATATGCAGCATTGAGAAAACCATTTATATATGAAGATAACCTGCTTATTGTTTACAATTGCAACTCATTGTCTGAACATGTATAGCACCTAAATTGATGGAGATCACAACATCAAACATGAAGCTACAGTAGAACACGGATATAACTCCTAGGGACCAAATAACTCAGTTCGCTATATCCGCTATTGGCGTTTGGCATATCATATAGGGCTTTCGATGGGACTTATAATTTGTTTTCGCTATATCTGTTTTTTCGCTATATCACAGTATCAAGTATGAAGCTATTTACAAACTATAAAATCGTCAGATCTGATTTACCCAACATGACTCTGACACTGATTATCTTTTTTCTTTATCTCCTACAAATGACACCAATACCTGCACGTCAACAAGCAGTGGGTGGAGATGTAATGATACAGGGACCTCTGAACAAGCCATAAATCCTGTTCAACAAGCCCAATACATTAAACTCTCATGACATGTAACCTTTAACTCCACTTCAGGAACACAGATAGTATGGGAGAGAGTAAACATCCTTGCTGTACACACAGGTGATGGTAATAAAGTTGGATGGTCAGACCACTTACCAGGCTATCAACCTTTTCCATATAGCAGTTATGATAAATCATAAAGTTTGACCATCACGGTCACTGTCACTGTTCTTGACCACCTAACTGAGACTGGTTTTTAAAGTAACTTCCAGTGTTTTTCTAAATATTTTTTAGGGCTTTCATATGTGCCAAAATACCTTATGTGCTGATTTTCACTCAATTTGCATATCCATCCACAATTTGCAAAAATATGATATTTACTTTTTTCCAAAGACAATTGTTTAACATCCACAATCCTTACATATGCGAGGAAACTGAAACTACACATCCAATCTACATGCACAGTAGTTATTTGACCTTAGTCACCTAATAAACATTTCAAACCCAAATGTGTCTTTTTGTCTGTTGTAGATAATTTTCCAAAATTACATTTGATTAATTGATGCGTGTTGTTCAGCACTGGTGTATTGTCTGATTTTATTTTAAAATTTATTATCAAAAATCACTTCTTTCATCTTTATATTGTCACTATACTGACTCGACTAACATTAAATGGTAATATTGGCAACAGTCAGTACTTCTGGATAAAATAACACCATTTATAACACATGATAACATTAACATTCTCATTCAGCTGTATTTATAAATTTTTATATTGACATTGAATAGGATTTACAACAAAATAAAAATAATAAAATCATCTTTTGTACAAACAAGTTTAAAAAGTATATTCTATCATATGTTTAAATATTATTAACTTTTTGTTAATTTGTAATGAATAATACATTACTCCA
The DNA here is from genome assembly GCA_936450465.1 of Gibbula magus. Taxonomy (NCBI): domain Eukaryota; kingdom Metazoa; phylum Mollusca; class Gastropoda; order Trochida; family Trochidae; genus Gibbula; species Gibbula magus. The sequence goes on from OW388292.1 coordinate 51,582,609, forward strand.
GACATTTTAGAAAACATGAAAGAGACAAAAGAAACTCTTTATGAATATCTAAACCATAACAATAGTTCTCATCTTTCACACTATCATATCCAAGCTGACAACTAGTATGAGGATGCATCCCTTACAATAGATTGACACTGTGACATTATCAACACCAAAACGACAACTCCTCTGCAAATAGTAAAGGGAGTAAAACACATCCTTGCAGCAGACATTATACCTGCCCTTTGAGTTTAGACTTGAATACTTGGACCCTCTTAACCTATATCAAGCTTAAGTAAACACAGGGAATCATTATAACCCTATAGGTGTGGAGCCAGGCTTAGAAGTGACAAGTTTAAATGAAAGAAGACCTTCTGGCAGGGAAGTGACAAGTCCTACATCAGATGAAGGGTTTGGTCAAGTCGAGTCCAAGGGGGCATGGTGACATCAAACACATTCAGCCACCTGTCAGGAATTTATATCATTATTTTCCATTATGCTTCACCCGGCTAATCAGCACTGACTGATTTAGTGATCCTTTGATCCTGAGTTTGGGAGAGGATTTGTGTAGAGGAAAGGTGATGTTGAGACAAACTTGGTTTGACGAACAGTCTCTGTCTGATCTGTGATGTTTTTTTGTAAAACACTTTCCTAAACCTTGAGTTTACTTTCAAGGTTAGGTAATGTGGTCGAATATTAATTAATTTCAATTGCATAAATGGTCGTGAATAATACCTCTACATGCAGAAGTAAATTTAAACATATAAGTTGAGATTGAGTTGAAGATTATTTCAAAATATTTTCAGAAAATGTTCAGTTCAGAGGAGAAAACTGGAATTAGAACTATGCAAATTTATTTGTAAAGTTTGGAAACGAATTCAAACGATACTTTATCAATAATCACATTGGATTAAATATTTCCATCAAAACGCAAATGATGTAATCTGTTACCATTCTGTTAAATATATGCTGAAAATTAACACGCAGTTCTATAGTAAAACAAACATGTTGTATTGGTTGAACAAATCCAGGTCAACATAGTTCATGTCAATGCATTTCACTCAGACATGTTCAGGCTTTAAAAAATGCCTTAAGAGACTTCTCGTCACGAAACTGAAGCTAAACAAGTGTAAAGTATCAGGCTAATGAAGTGATAGGTGAGACTCTGTCTTCATCACGCAACACCACTTCCTGAAAGTGCAAAATCAACGCTGAAATGCATTCCTCAAAGCTGTTGGAGATGAGGTGTACGCTCTGTGGTTAAAAACTCGGACTCATTATCTGTTTAAGTACCATGAAGTATATTTAAGGACCAATCAGCACTCTTCCTCATAATGGACCTCACTGCTATAGCAATTTGGGAACAAGCTCTTATTGGTACGAGTCTTAAGTAAAAGTTGTCCAAAAAATTTTTTTTTTTTTAAATTTGACATCAGAAAAGTTTTTGTGACTCTCGATAATATAATTATGGGGTGAAAGACTTACAAAAAATAAATTTACATCAATAGCAAGAAGATGCCATGCAAAGATCAGTTCTGCAAGTGTAACTGAAAACTGTGATGAAAAATCGGGCAAACTCTACTGTATTTGTATAAATGTGAGTGAGTTATTGTTTAACGCCCCTTCGGCAGTATTGCAGTATCCCCAGTGAAAAAGAAACCGGGATTCCAGCGGGATCCCAGTGTATCCCGGTGGAATCCCGGTTTTCAGACCGGGATATACTGGGAATAGGAGGGATGACCGGGATTAGTTTTCAACAACCGGGATCCCGGTTCCATCGGGAAAATATGACATTGAAATCCCGGATCAGACTGGAATTTATACTGAAATCCCGGATCAAACCGGGAATTTCATTTTTTAAACCCCTTAACAAACCGAGATTTCACTGAGAAAATTAATATTTTAAAAAGTACCTAAATTAGGATTACTATATTACGCACAAATGGAAATCACAAACAATCTCTGGATTCTAATAAATCCCCATTCCAACAAAGTAAAACAACCATAAATTAAAAATTTACCATAAATATTGGTTCTTAACTTTTCATCTCCCAAAACTTATGTTTACATAGAGATAAATGAATATGGGTAAGTGTACTCAATGTCTCTAGTTGGCACAGACTCATCCAACTATATCCTTTTTTCTTCAAAGATCTAAAAAAAAAGTGTGGAAAATTGGAAAAAAAAGCAAAGAATTTGTGCCGATTAGTGCAAAGGCAATATATATGTATGCCTTATGATATTGTAATATAATTCTTTTATATATATTTAAAATAAAATTGTTTCCTTTTCTACAGGCAATGTGGATTTTTTGTTTTACTATAACACTTAAACAAATATCGTTTAATGGATTATTATTTAGAACTACCATCAAAACTTGCTAAAAATACTTTCCTTTAAATGTGCATTTTATGTAAATATTTCAATTTAATTATATATACTTTCATTTGACAAGGCAATTTCAATTTGTTCTATTTCCTAATGATATTTATAAGTTTTAAGGGATTTTATGGGTGCTTCTTCCACTCTTAAACTCAAAGCATTGCATGCAACATTTTATCAGCTAATATGGTGCTCAGTCTTCAGTGCAAGGAGCTCTAGCTCCAAGCTCTTTGCAGCGTTCATTGCACCCTTTTGGGTTTACTTAAGCTACAGTGATGTTACGAGTTTAGAAGAATAGCAGACGCCAAAAGGTGAGAACCAAAACAATAATGAAATAGATCTTAGCAATGTAATTTCTTGTCAAAAACATCATGTCTAGAGCCAGAGAGGCTCCACCCTCAGGTATAGTACTCTTATTTGATCTTCTTATCAGCCCATGTTGTCTGTTTTAATGTGTAAAGTACTGGGCAAGTGTTAGTTCATGCATAAAATAATGTAAACTCTACTATCATGTTGAGTAAGTTTTCCTGACATTTTGTCATTTAGTAAGAGTTTATTTGAGTTATATTTCAGTACTTTCAAGTTGTAAGTAGCATATATTCAAGTAAAATTCATGTCTGCTACTCATATTTTCCCGTTTGAATCAAATTACTTGTGTCATGATCACTGGTCAAACAATCTCAGAGTAAGTAATTCTGAGCAGAGTAACCAAGTGTAAAATAATTAATTACTGCGAGTTCATTTATATTTAATTTCAAAGATAGTTTGCTGATAGTGTTTACTCTGATAGTGTATAATGATTTGTAACTACATACTATTGAATTAATAACAGAACAGTAACTGTTAACAAAGTGTGTTTTCTGTTTATTGCAGAACATGACTGTTTCCCGCCTTTTCCTCCCGGCGGGATCCCGACAAATCCCGCTTTTTTCTCCCGGCGGGATCCCACCGGAATCCCACTGGGATCCCACCGGAATCCCACTGGGATCCCGCCGGGATCCCGATAAATCCCGCTTTTTTCTCCCGGCGGGATCCCACCGGAATCCCGCCGGGATCCCGATAAATCCCGCTTTTTTCTCCCGGCGGGATCCCACCGGGATTCCCGGTAACTTTTTCATTGGGGATATATTTGTATAAAGCAGGTGGTACTGTACAATTAATCAGTGCACCAAAAAATAAATGGATTTAGAAGAAACCTCCACTGGCAGCAGAAGAAGTTAAAAGCATTTCCTTCGAGGTGAAGAGAGCACAGTGGTCTCAAGAACCTTTTCCCCTACATATTAAATGTATACAACATTCAGGGATTGGGAATGGTAGGGGCCATGGGTCATTTTGCACATTGGATGAAAAAATGGCCCATTCAAATTTGAAATGCTACTATTGCTTCAAAGGGAAATTCTGAAAATGACTAAAAGCCCTAAAAACGGCCCATTGTCAAATGTGTCTTTCCCAATCCTTGAACATTAGTGCAATAAAGGATATAAAACCACCAAGCACTTATTTCCTTACTATGATGGACATGTCTGGTCACATAACATCATTCAAAACTCAACTCAACAATAAAAGCACAAAACATTAAATCATACAAAATAGGTGCATTCAAGTGTGTAAGTCTTAACATAGTACACTTAATGTATTGTATTGATCAGACTGGGAGAAATTATTCATCAGTTTGCCATGAGTAGACACGACCTAGATACAGTTCAGCCCAGAAACATATACAGTACCCAGAGGGACTCTCACTCTGTCTCTCCACAACCAGGCTTTTGTAATTGTTACAGAGCTATTTCATCAAATATTGAAAAAGAGCCTCGAGAACTGCGATCACAATATCTGGAATCTAGACTTGCTTTTCCGAAAATTCTCATTTTAGGAAGTTATAACTGAAACCAGAAAACCATGTGTGGTCCTACATTCAGTTGCATTGAATTCAAATTACAGCTTCTGTAACAGTTCTTGACTGGAGTAGCTATCTGAACTGAAGACAATATTTTGTTGATTTCACATCTTTCTGGTCGCTTACTGGTACCATTTCCATGAAACTAGGTGGCGCAGAAGAAACACCTGGCAAAACAAGTTTTGTAAGTGTCTGACCCGATTCTAGCCCAAACCGTTTAATTTGCAGCCAAACTTCTAACCACTACCCATTGATTCAACAAACTAAAATATTTCATCGCATCCATATGTTACTCCATGAATAATAGTTTCTGAAGATGAAACGGCTAAAACCAAGTCCAATTCCTCTGCTTCCAAATACAAAAACGCTCGCCAACAGGTTACGCCAACCAGGAGAGTATTTCTTAAAATTCCATGGGCTCCTTTTAATAATTCATAAAATGGTGATATCTTACAAATACTTTTTAGTCCGAGCGTAAGATTACAAGAGTTCTCTCCTTCAGATCTGCTCTTAGTTGAGTGAAGGGAGTAACGATTGACAGACTGAGAGAATCTACAAAGAAAGCAGCTAAGCTGCAACCTACTTGCCCAGTGAGAACTGCAGGCTTCAACGCCTGTGTAATTACGTCACCTGTACACAGAAAGAGCTCCAACAATAGGTGTCAGAGTCGATGAGAGAAGCTTGTAGGTTTTATGTGGAGTATCGACGGAGGGATCCAGTAAATCATTTGCAATGACACAAATCCATTCTCCTCATCTTCACGAACATGCAAAAACCTTCACAGATTGTTCGTTCATTGGGAAAACAGCCCTATAGCATGCAAAATTCATTCTCACGGCACTAATAGCATTTTTAACATTCGTCAGTTTTGAATGCTCGCCTTATAACTTGCTTGATATTTTAGTAATTGAAGTTGATTTTTTTGGAAACTCTTAGATTCTTTTTATCTGATGATCATCTACATATAACATTTCCCAATTAAGAAAACTTCGTGAAAAGGCAAAAAAAATAGAAAATTGAAACATCAACTTCAAAATCTTATTTTCATTTAAAAATAATATATTTTTTGTATTCATAACCAATAAATAAATAACCAAGGAAAACTAATTAAATCATGATTGATATCATAGAGTCCTATTTGCATCAACTTAAGAAGATAATGACACAGTTTGTCAAATCCAATAAAAAAACACGACACAAATAAAGCAAGAAAATATAAGTTGACATTGACAGGATTACTTCGCTTAGATAAAAAAGCGGTATTTCCTGTCACATGATACAAATCTCTCCATACTCTCAAGACCAATAGGGATATTATGCTCTGAACTTTTATACCTCCCGACATAGAAGAGCACTGATATTATATATGGATTTGTCTGTCATGGGCACTTTCCCTTTGCAGCATGAGAAATGGTTCTTCAGGAACTGTTCTTCGTGCAGAGCAAAGCGAGAGTGCTCACGACAGACAAGCGAGCGCAATTGTAGCCAATGGTCAAACAAGCGGCAGCGCTTAATTACCATGGAGTGTGGGGATAGCAGTGCCATCCATCGATTAGCAATTTGCCTGGACTCTTTCACTGCAACAGGAAGTGTAGGAATGCAAGCTTTGTCTATATTTGTTGACCAAACACTGCCAGCAACAAAGTACGTGAATGGCTGAACAGGAGGGTGGACCGACAGATGAAAGGCTAGGTTCAACAGATGAACAGGCTGACTGTTGAATGGGTGGGATGTTGAATGGAAGAGAGATGGCTTGTTGAATGGAGTCTGTTGAATGGGGGAGGGAGGTTATATGGGAGATGCTGATGAATTGGGGCACGACATAGAATAAAGTGGGTAGTCACCCTTGGAAATTATTTATTTTCAACATTTAAGATGAGAGCATTTTGAAGACTGGAGAGTAGAAATGAATAGTTGATACTCGACCGTAGACAGATATATTTTGCAGCGTGAGTCATGAAGACTCTTTGTAGCCTCCGAAAGGTTAGCATTTATAAAATGTTAGAAATTACAAAAGGTTAGACATTAGCTCTTGTCAAGTAGCCAATGGCTAGTACAAACGATGTTAGATGTTTGAAGGACGAATTAAAATTTAATGATATGATCATGTGGGTGTGTTTGGCAAGTTGGAATCAGTTTCCTAACAAGGCTTGTACTTTAAGTCCTATATATCTTTGCTTAGATAAATTTCAAACCCTACACAAGTAATCTGATGTATTGCTTATGATCACTGATGTCTGAAGAAGTTTAATAATAACCTACCTGAACAATGTATTTTAATACTATTCATAAGTGAAAAACTTAAAAATTAGGTAAAATAGACCTGTGATGGTCTTTCTTTTCTAAACTGTTACTGATTTGCACAAGAAGATATATTGATTTGATTTGATAAGTAAAACAGGAACATTTATATCCGTACTTGATCATTCACAATAAAAACAACAACAGAAGACGTTGACTGGTCTTCAGATATATTTCATTCGTATTGAAAAGATTTAACTTCCATCTTTGAAGGCTGAGTATTGATGCATTGCAAAAGATCTTGTATATTAATGAGACAAGAAACTAGTGTTGAAATACAAGGAAATGGACTTTGGAAGATCGCTTATCAGTATTCCATCAGGACATTCAACTCGTGAACACTGGATGTCCAACAGTGATTCTATTATTCAAATTCATTTCTCGGCTTGTATTCTTCACAAGTTGGACAAATCCTGCTTTCCATTGGGACTAGCGGACAGTATTACACAATTTTTCAATCATTGGCTTTATGTTCAATCCCAAAAGATTGAGCTGTCAGGGGGGGGAGATATAGACAGGTCTGTCACTGTATAAACACAACCACATGAAAGAACATGTGGCAGATATGATGGATTGAACGTCATAACTGTGGGAAATCCACATCATCAAAACCTCATGCATGTCAAATCTTATATCTTTGGAGTAGAATATATATTAATGGAAACTCAAACTTTTTATGCTTGTCAAGCTATTTATGTTTTATCTCGGGACCAGAAAATATCCTATCCTGGGAAGCCAACTAGAATTGCAAATATTTACTAATTAGAGGTATGATATACAATTTCATCTGGAAATACTAGATCTGGATTCCTCGTCAGGATTAGATAGAAAATCCATCATGTTCACATGAAAGACCTGCAAAGTCACTCACAACAGCGTGTAAAGCAGAAGATTGAGCATGTGGTAGATGAAATGGGATTCAATTTCATATCTGGTAATTCGTAATCAAAGAAGCTTCCACTCAGAAAGAGGAAATCACTCACTCACCGCGCGTTATCTCTCCGACTGACTGTGTTGAAGGATTTGTGCTCGTACAGATGTATTTTCTCACTTTGTAAACATACTGAGTAAGATTTTCAGAAAAAGTAAAGTAATACATGAACCTGAGATCGAAACAGTTTATATGATTGCAGTGTTGTTCCTTGAGCAAGTTCTTGGGAAATTTGACCACCTATTTTGCTTGGAGTCCCTTCAAATTTAGAGAAGTAGGGCACTATTACCATTGCAAAGGGCCCGTCAGATTTGGCAAAAATCAACCAGGAACAACATTGTGATTGTAATTATTAAAATAATCTACTTAGTTGCCTTACAAGGTGATATTTCCAGCTTCTTATATTCTACAGGTAAAATTTAGTTTGGATGAAGCCTGAAAGTGAGTAAGCGTGAGGTATGATATTGTCAACTGCTGCGTAACTTTGTGCTGTGCTGTGCTTCATGTAACATTGACTATGACAAGCTGTCTGTTAAAATGTTCTAATGTCCTACAAAGAAATAAGTCTTCTGATTTAGTTTCACCAAAATTTCAATCTTAAAATTTGTAGGAACCAGCAGTTTTTAAACATTTTCAGCAAATTTCATCTGGCTATTTTTACTCTGCAAAATATGAAGAAATTAATCTCACTGGGGGATGGGCTGGGAAGCTTTAGAGGAAAAACAATATCTGAATGTCCCAATGGAACCTAGCTTCCAATATTCAATACCAAAATCATACTCTTTGAATATATATTATGATAAAAAGTTTTAAAAACTATTACAGGGACGAAGTGTCCATCCAAGTCAGAGGGTGAGTGAGGCGAAGTGGGGTTTAATCCTGCTTTCAAGAGTACTTCACTTATATCACATCTGCTAGTATTATTGCAGGGAGAAAGCCTGCAACACCATGTGTCTTTGCATTGCGGTGAGAAACAGCTGAAACTAGTGAACCATGGGTGGAAGTCAGGCATTGGGAAAGGCAGGGGCCATGGGCCATTTTGCACATTGGAAGAAAAAATGGCGCAAAAAATTTGAAATTTTAGTATTGCTTCAAAGGGGAATGGCCCATTTGAAATTCTGAAAATGACTCAAAGCCCTAAAAATGGCCCATTGTCAAGGGTGTCTTTCGCAATTCCTGGTAGTGCAATGAAATTTGGTGTAGCGTTGCACCCAAACCTTACTACGTTTAGAACAGTTCTCTACAACAAAGATGTCAAGCACATGGTAGGATTCGAAACCCAGACCTCTTAATCCGAAGCCGAACGCGCTAACCACTGCGCTATCGGGCCCAGCAACTAAGTGTCCACCAAGTCAGTGAGTGAGTGAGGAGAACTGTCTAGTAGAACATGGACACATGCAACAGTAGCATCAATCAGGACGTCTGGAGTTAGTCACCATCTGCAGGATACTGTGTCTAGCTCCTCAATTAGTTCCTTCTCTACATGGACACGGCCCTCATCTTTGGACTGTACTCAAGTCTCATCTGCATGTACTGTTTCCCTGCCACTCAATTAGATGAATTTAGTTACAACAGCTCAGACTCACAATAGCTTCCAGACATCAGGTCCAAGGATAATAGTCTTGGCTCATTTTATGCAAATCCAGGGTTTAAATTTTTTTTAAATCCGAGGTCATTGATTTACCAAATTTTAGCTTTGACTCGCTCAAAAAATCACTGAAAAGTCAATGACCTGTCTACTTTTTTAAAACAATTAACAACAAAATTGGCTTGAATTTCACCAGACATCTGTGACTTAACAAAAAATTCCATGACTAATTGAATCTGAAAAGATTTTTTAACTTCTGATTTTGCTTGACATATTTTGAAATGATTTTAAAAAGTTTAGAAGAGATAATTTTGGATTCAGTAGTTCATTTATATCATAGCAACTAGTATTATTGTAGGAACTATAGGGAGCTGGTTGATAGTGGTAAATGAATAATTAAATCAAAATATCACTAAAACCTTGTCCTCAACATTCATATAATTAATTCTTTACCACATCATTGAATAACCTCAATGATAATTTGTCATTTTGGTTTTATCAGTTCATCACGAAAAACTACAGCAAGTGGATATTGAAAAACAAAATTCCTGCTAAAATCAACGAGCCTTTCTAGCATAATGATACTTTGTCCTCTCCAGAAACCTCATTGGACCGTTTGTTTATTCTATTCAAATACTTCAACACCTACAAGGGCAGATGCTTTGTTCATGTATAAACACTTGCTGGACATTGACATATACACCATCAACTAGACTCTCTAACGTTCTCCTAAATCATTTTCCAATTCAGCATAACTTTGATTACAACATGAAATTTCTTGAAAAAAATATAAAAAATTTCTAAAAATGAATTTCATGGTGGTGTCTTTTAAATTCGAACAAACCTGTATAGGTTCCAGATTCTTTGAAGAGGATCCTCCTTGGGGTACTTATTGCATAAAATCCTAGATTTTAGATATATGACAGGTTGTAACTATATTTTCCACATAAAATTAGTTAAAAAACTAAAAAAACGTACTTTGGGTCACCCCTTTCGAGCCTCACCCCTTACGGTTGTCATGCAACCAAGGGCGGTAACTCTAACCTCACCACTTTCCAATCCAGTCATGCAGGCTGAATGAAGGGGAGGTGGGTGGCCCTACCCCAAGGAGGATCCTCTTCAAAGAATCTGGAACCTATACAGGTTTGTTCGATTCTTTTTCAGAAGGGATCCTCCTTGGGGTACTTATTGCATAAGACAGACTCCCAAAGATTAAATCAATGGCAGTGGCATTCAGACTGCACCCGAAGGCGCAAAACGAAGTACAAGAGATTACTCACCCAAAGTACAAAAATGGATCCACCATGGGCTATAACCTCAATGACCTGGGGATTACGTGGCGCACTCTCAGTCGCCTTACAGGTCTGAAAACCCCGCCCCCCCCCCCCCCTTTTTTGAAAGAGAGAAGATGAGGACAAAAAATCCCATAGCAAAGATCACCCCACGGGAGTCCTCAGCCGGGGAAATAACCGTGGGATAAAGGACTTGGGCCCTTAGTATCAACGGATATTAGTGGCGTTAGTTAATAATTAAAAACAACAGATCGACCAACCCTCATCAGCTCATTCAGCTAGGGGGTTGACGACTCTGCCCACCGGAGAGAACTGTCTGACCAAACCGAGCACGCTCGCCCGAGAGCCTGTCGAGTTGGTAATGACGAATGAACGTGCTAGGCTGGCTCCAGATAGCAGCGGAGCAGATCTCTTCGATAGGCAGGGCCGCTGCGTACGCCTTGGACGTCGCGACTGCCCTAACCGAATGAGCCTTGAGGTCACCTGGGGGCTCACGGCCCTTGTGAACATACGCTAAGCATATTGCCGAGACAATCCATCTCGAGATTGACTGTTTGGAGGCGGGCAAACCTTGTTTACCTCCACCGTAACAGCAGAAAAGCTGACTATCCCTACGGATAGAGGCTGTTCTCTTAACATATGCTCTCAAGGTCCTACGCACATCTAGGATGTGATCGTGCGAGGCCTGAGAGCCCGAAGCTGCCGGCTGTCTAAGCGCGGGCAATTCAATGGGGGCCGACACATGAAAGGAGTGGGCCACTTTTGGCCGGTAGGAGTCTGGCAGCCTGATACTGACTCTGTCCCTGTGGAAGACTGTGAGATCGGGATCGGCGGACATAGCATGTATGTCGCCTACCCGTCTGCCAGACGCCACCGCCACTAGAAAAGCTGCCTTCCAGGTCAATAACTGGAGAGACAGTGAAGACAAATCCCTGAACCTAGGCCCCGATAGCCAATCGAGGACTATTGAAAGGTCCCACACTGGGCTGATCCGCCTCACAGGAGGCCGGATCCTGTCCACGCCTGCTAAAAAACGCTGGACCAATGGATGGGCACCCAAAAGAGCGCCGTCCACCGGGACATGAAAGGCTGAAATAGCCGTGGAGTAACCTCTGACAGTCGATGCGGCCAAGCCCGCATCCAATCTAGACTGCAGAAACTCCAGGACCAACACTAGATCTGCAGAAAAGGGATCGAGTACGTCCCTATCTGCACACCAGCGCGAATAGCAGGCCCATCTATCTTCATACTGAATGTTCGTTGAATCCCTCCTCGAAGCCAGTATTGTGTCTGCAACTCGTGCAGGAATACCGCTACTTTGGAGGCGATTCCGGACAGAGGCCAAGCCACCCACTGCACCCTGGGGTTGGGGTGGGGGGCTCCGTCCTGGGACAGAAGTCCCGGCCGACACGGTAACAGAACAGGTGGCATAGCCAGAGACCTGAGTACCTGCGGAAACCAAGTTTGCGCTGCCCACAGAGGTGTGATTAGCACCAGCAGACGCGGAGGATGAGTGGCTAGACGGGCAAGGACCTTGGAGATCAGAGGCACTGGTGGGAAAGCCCACAGAACTCTGTCTGTCCAGTCCAGTTCGAATGCATCCTGGGAGAGAGCCCGAGTGTCGGGTATCCTGGAGCAAAACTGGGGTATCTGAAAGTTCGTCCCTGACGCAAACAGATCCACCTGGAATGACCCGTATAACTGGGAGATAGTCTCGAATATCTCTCGATCCAGTAGCCACTCGTGGGGGGCAAGAATCCGGCGAGACAGAGCGTCCGCTCGAATATTGTCCACCCCTGGTAAGTACACTGGCAGAACCGTGGTGTCGACCTCGTCGCACCCAAGGAAGAACTGCCACGTCTCCTCCAGGAGGGACGGAGAAACCGTCCCGCCCTGATTGAGGATGTAAGCCATGGCGGTCCTGTTGTCCAGCTGAAGCCGGACCACCTGACCCCTCACCTGATCCCTCAGATGTTGCAAGACTAGCCTGGCCGCCCTGAGTTCTAACACATTGATGTGCATCTGAGACTCGGCTTGTGACCACAGGCCCGAGACCGTACGAGATCCCAGAACCCCGCCCCATCCCGTGAGGGAGGCGTCGGTCTGAACAGTCAGGGTCGGCGCCGGAGCCTGCAGGGGGTAACCCCGAGTCAGGTGATCGACATTGGTCCACCAAGAGAGGTGTGGTAAGACCCACCCCGGAGTGACGAGCAGCTTCTCGTAAGACTCCGAGTGGGACCACAGACCCGCCAAAGCTTGTTGGACGGGCCTCATGCGGAGCCGGGACCTCCAAACCACGTCTATGGTCGCTGCCATGACTCCGAGGAGCTGGAGCCAGACCCGAGCCGTGTGGGTTTGAGCGCTGAGAAACGAGTTCACAGCCCCGAGGATCTTCGGGACCCGGTCCGGGGCCAGGGATACGATCCCCGGCTCCGTCCGGAACCTGGAGCCCAGGAAGACTAAGTCCCGTGATGGGGCTAGCTCCGACTTTTTGAGATTCACGATCCACCCCAGCGAGACCAACGTGTGCAGAATGGCCTGGGTGGACTCGTGGTTCTGTAGCTGAGACAGCGCTCTGAGGAGCCAGTCGTCCAGGTAGGGATGACAACACCTGCCCTGAGACCTGGCTACCTGAGCAGCTACCAGCATGAGCTTGGTGAATACCCTTGAGATTCCGAAGGGTAACACCCTGAACTGATAACACTTCCCGTCGAATGCAAACCGCAGAAACTTCTTGAAGTCTGGGTGCATCGGTACGTGAAGGTAAGCGTCTTTGAGGTCTATGGAGGATAGCCACTCCCCGACCTGCACTGACGAAATCACAGACCTTAGAGTCTCCATCTTGAACGATGGTACCTCTATGAGTTTGTTCATGATCTTTAGATTTAGGATAGGTCTGAACCCTCCGCCCTTCTTGGTCACCAGGAAGTATGTGGAATAATATCCGCTCTCTTCCTGGCCCACAGGCACTAGCTCTATCGCAGCCTTGCTCAGCAACGCTTTGACTTCTGAGCGGAGGATGTCCACCTTCTCCGGCGCGGAGGGCACCTTCGTGTGCCGCACCCCGGTAAATGAAGGTGGACCGCGCTTCCACTGTGGCATGTGGCCTTCCCTGAGTGTGGACAGGACCCAGGTGTTTGACGTGGCCTTGGCCCAAGCTTCTATGAACCTCGACAGTCGGCCGCCAACAGGGATGTGTCCCAATAAGCATAAGGTGTCCGTCTCCGGCGGCACTCCGGCCCCCGGAACTTTGGACACCCCGAGCGGTACGGGAGGAGCTAGGAGCCCTGGTTTGGCTTCCCGCGCCCCCGAAACCCCTGCTTGCCCGATGGCTGCTGGTGTTTCCCGCCACGCTTCTTGGGACCCTTGCCCCTGCCCCCAGCTTGATTCAGACTAGCTGACATCCAAGCTGGTTTCCCAGTCGGCGCTGAGGAACGAGCAGGGGGAGGGTTGGACACGCGTGCGCGCTTGGCGTCTGGATCCTGCACGGAGAGAACCTTAGAGGTCTCCCGGCAGGTCGTGACGACGTCCGCGGTGTCCCGGAGTACCTGCTGAGCCCCCGGGAAGAGCGTAGAGCCGACCCGGAAAGGCAAATTCAGCAGGGACTGCTGGGTTGACGGCATCCAAGTTGACGCCGACAGCCACAGCTTGCGCATTCCCACCACTGCGCATGCCATCTGGTTAGCCGAACACTTAATAGAGTCGCGCGCCAGATGGCCACCGACCGCGGTAAGCTGCCCGAGGAGCTCAGAGGAAGAATTCCCCGAGACCTCAACCTTCGAAGCGAGCTGGTCCTGCATGGAGGCCAGGTACGCCTGATGGACCGCAATCTGGAGTTGCTGGGCGGCGTTACGATACTGATCTTCATAGTACCGATACACCACCTTTAACTCAGATGCTCCAACAGTGAAGGGTGGCAGCCGCCGACCTTGCCTACCGACCGAGGGTGTAACCCTAGGCCGGTGCAAAGAAACCGCGGTAAACACGCAGTCCCCCACCAACGGAATATCGAACAAGCCTTCCTCTCCCAGCTGATACCGCCTAGATAAGTAGCCTAGATCGGCGGTAGAGCGGGCACCAGCTAGGAGGGGATCGACTAGCTCGTCCATTAGTGAAGGGAGCACGCGGAGCCCCACTACGGGAGCCTTGCTCTTAGCGAAGGCCTCCCCCGACAAGCGGTAGTCCATGTCCTCGGGCTCGGGGACCGGGGCAGCAACACCAGGGATAGCCTCCGCGATCAAGCCACGGAGGTTCCTGATGGCAGCGGCAGCTGGTAAAGAACCCGAGTCCTCCCGAACCTCATCGACGTCCATGAACTCGATCCCCGTTCGCTCCGAGAGGCCGGAGCCAACCTCGGAGTCCACAAGGAAAGAGTCACGGGCGTCGACAAGGCCCCGAGAGAACCCGTCAGCTGTCGCCGGCTGTCCCGAGCCCCCAGCTCGAGGACCGAGCTCGAGTGGGTTCCCCGAGACCTGGGTCCCGGGGATGCTCTTGGGTCCCACGTGCGATCCGGAGGACCCCGACACTAGGCCGGGGGTCTCTGAGCACGGGGCAGGGTTCCGAGCACGCTGATCCTGAAGCACAGGAGGCGCCTCGTACCCTGGAGTAGAGGTGGTAGCCGTCACCTGGGAACCAACACCAAGGAGTGGTTCCAGGTTAGGCGGGGCCAGCGGTCCCCCAGACGAGACCTGCCCGGAGCCAGGTGTCTGGGAGTGCTGGTGTGTTTGTGTGTTGGCGTGGGGCTCCATGCTCCGCAGGGGTGAACCTGGGAGGTGGGGACCCCGGGGAGAAAGCGTGCCTTGGACTATGCCGAGATCGAGTTCTCCCCTTGCCGGAGTAGCATCGGGCTCCCGACTCGGGGCCCGGAGCTCCGTACGGAGCCCCGAGACCGCCGAGTCGATCATAGCCTTCATCTGCTGTGTTATGGTTGCAGTGAATTGCGACATATCAAAAAGGTTAGCGTTAGGTGTTACATTAGTTGTTGTTGGGGTGGGAGGGTGGGTACGTTCCCCGGCTGAGGCCCCCCGCCGGTCCTCGACTGAGTCGGCCACGGATGAAGAACCATCGAGGACCGACTTGATCGAGGACACAGTCGCGGAGGCCGAAGCCTTACCTTTACCTTTCTTACCACTAAGCTTAGCCTTAGCTAGCTTCTTAGCCTTAGATGGAGGGTCGAGGTTCGCTATGTCCTTGCTCTGCAACAAGGCACTAGCAAAAAACTCCAGGTCAGCATCCCGTCTGGCCCTGGCCTTAGGGGTGAAAGCCTTGCAGATATCACACTTTAGAGGGTGATGAAAATCCTGTGCGAGACAGCGCAAGCACTCGTCATGCCCGTCCGTTATGGAGACAGGTCCATTACACAGGGAACACGGCTTGAAAGGCTAGAAACAAAATAGCCATTCAAGACCGATCCTTGCAACATGCGTATATATATAATTTCTTAAAGAATATATATACAAATACATGGGGGAATGAGATGTAATTGTTTTGTAACATGCATGTAAAAAACAATAGCAGAGGCGAATGGCAAATGCGAAGTTGTACAAAAGTAAACAAACATGGCCACACCCCTAAACATCACTGGAAGAAAAAGAACATGTAATTTTCTAAATTGCATGCAGGCCAGTGGGCTATTCGAAATACTTACAGAAATCGAATATGAAACCCCAAAATATATATATATAAACGTGGAAAGCCCAGATCTAACCAAATTCCACGATCAAAACACATCGATCGAGAAAAAATGGCCGCCATCTTGGGTCGACTTTCCCGCCATGTGCGCGAAAGTAAGTTACAAATACACGAAATCTACGACTAAAACCGTGAAGCCATTCGACCCTACTGTAAAAAGGTAGAAGTTACCACACATACAGATTGCTTTTGGGCCATTTTCTTCAAGATCGGAAGACGTAACTCAGAAAACTTGAGAGCAAAAAACTTCGTGCGACCAGTCAACTAGAATGACAGATTGGAAAGTGGTGAGGTTAGAGTTACCGCCCTTGGTTGCATGACAACCGTAAGGGGTGAGGCTCGAAAGGGGTGACCCAAAGTACGTTTTTTTAGTTTTTTAACTAATTTTATGTGGAAAATATAGTTACAACCTGTCATATATCTAAAATCTAGGATTTTATGCAATAAGTACCCCAAGGAGGATCCCTTCTGAAAAAGAATTATAAAACACATCACAAAATACTTAAAATTGGAAAAGCTTTGTCTTATTAAAAATGTTTCAAGCGGCTGACTGTAAGTCTATTTGTCCATCTATAAACATCAACTTATCATTAGACACATGGCTGTCGTTCTTGGGACACAAAGTAAACACAGAGTTAGACTATTGGTCTAAATGTTTCACTTGGGAAAAAAATAGAAACATCACATGGCGAAGCTAATTGCCATTTTATGCACATTTTGTTTGTTTCCCCATTTTCTCAAATCCTAAATTTCACTTTTGAGATGAAATTACTGATGGGAAACCAATTTTACAACCATTGACAATTCAACAAACAGAGACAACAGCTAAAATACCCTCCCGAGAATTAAACAAACTCTAGTCGCGCATGAGCAACTCCACATTGACACTTAGGTCGCTCATATGAAGATACAACTTTCACAGCTTACCGATTTAGCTATTAATATTTCATCACCAAACAAAAATATCCGCCTACAAAGATGTGATCTGAACGGTGAGTGACTCACAGGAAGATGGGAAATACCTCCAGGTGATCTGTCTTCAGGGTTTATTGTTTATAGGGAATAAAAACAAACCTGGTGAGAAAATATTTTATCAGACCAAGTACATCTCCTTGCAGGACAGGAAGGAGCGATTTTATCATTTCCTGTAATTTGTCAAAATAATGATCTGAATGATTATCATTTTGGAGATGAGAGAATTACCCTGAAACATCCAAAATTCTACTCTTCCTCCAGCTGGCTCTATGTGTTTATGACAGATTTATCTACCTCTTAATAGAATAACCCTGATATTATTTACATCAAGAAATCACGAACGTCATATTCATTTGATTAATTGTAACACTCAAATATGAATCAAAATTATTAACAAATCACAGAGAATTAAAAGATAAGAGGTTTGTGTTCTCCATACAATTGATCAAAACTTATCAAATCTGTATCCTTTTTAAGTGAGTGAGTTATTGTTTAACATCGCTTCAGCAGTATCGCAGCCATTTGCAGCGATATTCTTTTTAAGATGATAGAATTAACTTGATATCGACTCCATACACATGACTTATCAAATCTGACCATCAGACATAATTTACCCAAATTATAAACACTGGAACATGTATGAACATATTTGTCCATAGCCTCAAGAATAGAAATTGGATCAGCTGGCCGAAGGGTAGATGTGTATCTTCTGATATAGCTATACCTTTCAAAAAGGTCACAAGTTTAAACCAGTGGGTCTGAACAATACACTGATATTTATCCAATGGTAAACTATGTATAAATATACCCAGGTTCTTTGAGCCTGAATTAGGATTAAAACAAAGTATGTTTAATTTCCCTGCATTTAGACTGACCCTTAAATGGAAATGAAGAAATCAGAGAGGCCACTATTCATATATTTCTGTTGATAGTTTCCAACATTT
The DNA here is from genome assembly GCA_936450465.1 of Gibbula magus. NCBI lineage: Eukaryota > Metazoa > Mollusca > Gastropoda > Trochida > Trochidae > Gibbula > Gibbula magus. The sequence continues at coordinate 51,600,592 of OW388292.1, forward strand.
TAATTTCAGAGACTTTTATATAAATCTATTCTAGTAACAGCTACCTACAAAATGTAAGAAACTTATTCATAACTGCCATTCTTATTGTCCAAGATGTTTCAAATTTTCCAAAAATATTTTCATTTCAAAAGACGAAACTTTTGAAAACTGTCTGGCTTGTATACCGTGTTTTTTTTAAATCTACATTTGTATCCTCCCGTGCATAAAAGCCACAACTCAGAATAAGAAGAGACAAATGAGATTTCAGAGACCTGTTTTTAATTTCATTTTTCAAATTTGAAATTTTTAAAGTTCATTTCACAGACTAAATTGTTGGCAACACACTTTCTTTAAAGGCACTGTAGCACATTTTTGGCATAAATTATATAATTGTTGCCATTTATAGTAAAAGTGTATGCAGGATATCTTTTATTAGAAGGGTATAACAATCAATTTACATGACCCAATCATATTCATAGAAACTAACGCCACGTTTACAACGAAAACTGCTAGCAGTCATTTTAGTGTGAACACTTTTTAGTAAATTGAGGATGGGAAATGGATCTGCATTTAACCAAACCATAACCATTCGTTTTAAAAATATATTTAATGATTGAGGAGGAATGTTTCGCAATTGGTAACATTTCTTTGAAATTTTAGGAGATCTCTTTATTTCCATTAGAAAACGTGTTACACCCTCTTTAAGGCTTGTTATATTCAGGTCGACATGGTGAGTGTCAAACAGGTAAAAACTGTAGATGTGACAGCTGTACAGCAGAGAGAGAGAAGATAAAGATTACAGTCTCCTGAACTTGTCAGAATTCATTAAACATGCTTCCTCACTGCAGATAGCAGGGGCTTAGTTGTCTTAATGGGTTGTATTGGCATAATCTTGCTTTCAGATGCATTTTTTAGGATAAATTATTTAATAATGTTGTTTTTGTACATTTTGATAGCAACGGGAGAGCTGAGCGTGTCCGAACCCTTGGTTCTAGAATGCCTCTCAAACAGTTGTAAACCCTTTGTGTTTTATATATATATATCAATATGTCAGTGTTAAGTCGGGACATTAGTCTTACACTCAGACTCCGGAAAAAAATATTTATTCTTAAAATATCACCATTATATTAAGTATTGAAAAGGAGACTGAGGAATGGAATTTTCTGAAAATAAGCTACTTTTCAATATTTAAAAAAATTAATTTTTTCATAGTTCATGTTTCAAGTGTGTGACATATAAACATATTATATTGTATTTGAAATTAGAAGGTATTCAGGGTTCAAAGTTATCTTAATTTCCTTGTAAAAAGTTTCGTAAATTTTAAATTCATTTGTCAAAATTAGTGATAAACAGATGAATTTAAATTGTGTTGCGACAATGTAATTATGTTGTAACCAGTACCAATACTTCACTAACAAATACTACCAATTCAATATCTGCTTTCAGCCATTGTACTCTAAAAAGTTAAAGAATACATGTGGAATTAAACACTGCCAATAAATATCATATTTCCATTAACGTGACAAAATTAAATTGAAAATATTTCTAAACATGTTCATTATTCTCTTTAATGCTAAAAGAAGCATACCTATAACTATTTATATTGGATAATTCATAAGCTAATTTTTCTTACACCACTGGATGCAACAGGTGTCTGTCTATTCATGCATTGCAATGGATAGGTACATATAGGTATTTATATGAATGCATGAATAATAACATATGTTCCGTAATTTTAGCATTTCATTAATTTCTATGTTTATATGAAACTGAAGTCATACCAGTGGCGGATACAGGATGATAAATTTTGGAGGTTTTTCCAGTTAAATTGTCAAATTAACACCTTTTGGCTGGCAACTTTTCAAGTTTTTTTTTAATTTTTATAATATTTACACTGCTTTTATACATTGTTTTAGATGACGCACCTCAAAGTATATGAAACCTCGGACATACATTTGATGTCACTATCAGAGAGAGTGAATACAACACAAGGGAGAAAATGGATCTCACTAATTTGATTAACTTTCCGTGAGCGGTTCTCCCTCAGGACACCCCGACACTTCCCGTACAGGAAACTGGGGCTGTAAACTTGATAAAAGTATCTCCAAAAAGACATTTTCACATTAAGCAAACTCTTGTGGCATCCAGATTATGTTTAAATGGGAAGCACCTCCTTAGAAGAAAGATAATGGTAAAATGGCTATAAGTGCTGTAAATGTCTCAATGACAGAATATACTGATACTTTTTCCTGTTCTATCAATACGGTTTCTTTTTATGAAACATAATAAACATGGTTATATTTAGGATCACATAATTAACATAAGTAAAAATACTATAGATATATATATCAAGACGATTCTATTACAGCTCTAAAGCCCACACCCTCAGGATCAGGCACCCATTGCCAGCTTTTCTACTCAGCTACAGACATTCCCCCTTAAATGAAAATCCTTGATCTGCGGTTGGATTTCATTCTTACAAACCGTTGTTACATATTTTCTCTTTCGCATTATTAAACCATATTTATTACTTTTCATGTTTGCTTGTATCTAGTTCTTTAAACTTCTAATCTGCAAGATTCAAGTCACAAGATTACATAAAGTGATAAAAGGGGCAACAGGTTTATTTCATACAGCTTTAAGAGATTGTGATAGATAGGACTGTTTACGTGTTGCATCATCTTTAACTATTACCAGTTTATACACAGCACTTATCTACACCTAAAGACAGTACATAAACAAGGCCCTAATATCCAAAAGTTACATACAGTCACTTTCCAGTGTAATCTTGTAAATGTTTAGGTCATCTGGTAAGAAAAAAAATCATAATATGCCATGAATTTACATCAAACCTAAGATCAAACACATCTAAATATGAACACAAAATTCTTTCTTTTTCTTCTCTTTTTTTTTTAATAAAATAATTAAAATTGTGAAGAATTAATTATAATATAAACGGTAGTAAATTCATAGTCGCACACTGCAAGACATTGATAATTTGATAACATTCAAATCCATTTGCCAGGATTTGTCGATCTTCATGGCCTAGTCTTTTAGAGGCAATTGGAAGAGAAATACATAGGAAATCAAGATTTTCAGGATAATTACTTCTTTATTGTGAAGATACATGATTGTTCATAGTATGTGCTCATTCCTTTATCAGGTGAAATGAAGGAGTGAGAACATACTCTCAAATGTTGTGGATCTTCAAAATAAAGAAGTTGTTATCAAGTAAATCTGGATTTCTGATCATCATAATGATCTCGCTTTTACTATCTGTTACTGATACATCACTATATGAAGTACAAACGTTATGACTACTACCATAATAATAGTCATGCTGTTAGGGCTCATTAAATAGCCATGTCAAATGGACAATAAATTACTAGAGTACTACGGTCATGCGATATTCTTCATTAAATAGTCCTCAGGTGTAGCAGACCATAAAAAGACATAAATTACCTCCTTTCTGAGTCATAAACATACTTGTGACCTTAGAGAGATTAACATTTGGACTATACAATTGACAAATCCATTAAATGTAACTAAATACAAAGTTGTGAGTCCACGGAACAAATTTAGTCTCCTATGAGTTTCTGGGGGTCAAGGACACAAGATAATACTAACTGGGACATTTGATACTGCCAATGAACTATATTTACAAGTATTTTGAAATGATTAACTGTAGTCTTTCAACTTGTAAATCTTAAATGCAATGTATTTACTGCACCTTAGATTTGTTCATATAACCGGGAAGGGAAGGATTGAAGATAACAACGAAGTCTCTCTGTACATCTGACAAGATCATAATAAAATGTATGTGACAAGTTGCAAAACTATTGCTAACTACATTTATTATTTGTATTAATCTTCTATTTGGATGTTAATCCAATAAACATTAATATGTGGTGAAAATAAATATAAATTGCCGTTATTGTCGTTTAAAATAAACCTTTAAAGCTAACCAAATTTCTTTAATTAAGTCGTTTGTCAGCAGTTAAAACTTTGTCTGCAGTGTGTTACATCATGTTATACAAAACATTAAACATAAATATTTAAACACTCCTACGAATCCAACTTCTAAGAATAGGCACTTCCTACAAAAACACCTTTCTACAAACTGCCTCTTTCTACGAAATAACTGGTTCTTGAACCCCCAGGGTATGAAATTAACAGCATATCCCCAAAAGTTAGCAGTATTACCACAAGACAGGAGATAACCTCTACAAGCAGACACTGGAATCCGGACAGTTACCATAAATCATCTTCATAATCATAAATTACATGATATATCTGTTTTATTTTTATGAATGTCACTATTGAGGTGACTGAGAGTAGACTATTCGGCCTATTTACCGTTCCAAAATTAGAACCGGTCTTGTCTTGTGTGTTTACCACATCATGAAAGCTTTATAAACATAACACAGGGTCATCATTCGATAACTTATATACCCTAGAAAGTCACTGTGCATATATGTCATACTATACAATGTGTCATGCGAGATTTTTCATTTTAAAATAGATGTGAAATATATTCTGACGCCTTAGAAAGCGACTTTTCGTCCCTTCAGTTTACCTGCTGAGCTCGCTGCAGCGACTTCAGAGTCGAGCCGAGGACAGCCTAACCCGGTCCCGCTGTGCGCAGAGTTTAGAAAGTGACAGTCGCGACTAACGAAAACATGTCACTTATATGAAAACTAGGTACATTTCATCCAAATAAAATTAATCACAACAACTAGATGAAAAGTTGAATATGCTCAACCTACCTCTTTCAGAATCAATAAAATCCACAAGTAATATCAGGAGAATAATATTTATCACTACAAATGTGTGCGCCATGGTGCGGCCATTTTCCTACATACTGCCCTCTAGCGGCGGCAATATGAACTAAACGCTAGGGACAGCCCACTTTCCAGCGGGTTTCAAAGTAAAATCTGTAAATTTCATTGATTTTTATTTCTGTGAAAGTTAAAATATATATTTGTGAAATCATGTATGTATTGTTCTAATTTATACTTACGACGTTTCATCGTCACTTTCGGGTATGAAAGTCACTACAATTTATTAATGCAATATCTTAAGAAATCACTTGGCCACAACCTATGAATTTATAAGATTGGGACAACCCCTGTATCATATACAATTGAAATAAATAATTGTACACCACGTATATTTGACCAATAATGCCTGACGAAATGATAAACTCAGTTGATATGTCTATAACTAATTTACTACAAGGGATATACAATATTATCTATGAAATGTCGTTTTTTTGTCTGAGTATGGGTCAAGTGAACATTATTTTGGTACATTTCATTTGTAATTCAAAATATAAAAACAGTGTCATATTTATTAACATTTTTAGCTTTCAAACGATAGTTTTTAGTTTAAAGTATCGATTGATACAGTTACATCACAGGAACTCGATATCGTAATTTAAAAAAAAACGTAGGTAAAACATAGGTAATAAACCCTATTCAATGTTATATAGGGGGTAGGGTTTATTACCCATGTTTTACCTACGTTTTTATTACGATATCGAGTTCCTGTGAGTTACATGCTGCATCACGATGGGCATTATTAATAACAATCGGGAAGATGTTCATAGCAATTACTTATTTAATAATAACAATCTGAAACTGATGTGTGAAAGGTGTGAAATTCACCTGTTGCATGATACATCTACACATATACAGAATTACGGCATCATCGTGGTGGCAGGTGCTAAGTGGTCACGTGATGTAGATATACCAGACAGGTGTTTATATAGTCACGTGATGTAGATATGGATTCAAGTTGACAGGTGTCTCCGGAAGTGATTCACGTATGTCTAATTCCGTAGCGCACTGATATGGATAGGGCTACATGTAAAGGCTGTTTCATATCAAGTTGGTGATGCTATATATATCGGCTTGGCTTACTGTATTTGTTTTCCCCCCAATAAGTTAGACCATAATTTATGACAGAGGACCGTTCATATTTTTAACATACACAATATAATATATAGGCCTACTCGTATATGTGTGTGATCATGATATGCATAACTGTGTCTTAACTTATAGAACATTGCAGGTGCGTGCTATTTACAGATCTCCTACCATATTTGAAACGTTAATTTTATGTATAGAAAAGGTTTCCTTGTGCTGACTGATGCTGATTTCTGATGCTGATTTCAGATGTTAATTTCATATGTTGGTTTCAGATGCTGATTTCAGATATTTATGTAATATGTTGATTTCAAATGTTGATTTCAGATGTTGATTTCAGATGCTGATTTCTGATGCTGATTTCAGATGCTGATTTCTGATGCTGATTTCAGATGTTGATTTCTGAAGCTGATTTCAAATGTTGAATTAAGATGCTGATATCAGATGATTCACATCATCTATAGCATCCTCCAAAACCAAAAACACATTCTATATTTCAAGCTGACGAAATGATTACATACGTTTTTCGTATTCACAGAGATAAAAATTCTCTAATAAAAATATAAATCTCGGCTCATCTTACACTTGGAACCGCGAGTTTGATATAGGCTTGATGGAAATGTGAGCTCTCGGTTTAAATCCCGGCGATGTGACATTAATACTCCATCATTAGCATTATCCTGATATTTGCCAGGACAGCGAATGACGTATGCGTATAAGTATGTACGAGGATTTGTACTCAAGTGGAAATTTCCATTGTTAAAGAGCCATTATCGATTGTACGATGCTCCTATATAAGAAGATTTATACTTATGGTTTGGTATACGATCAAAATGTCAGGAAAGTTATACGTGAGCATTGGTGTATTCAAACTCAAGTGTAAAGAACGTGGTGGCATGGCAAATGTTTCACTTTAATTTTTCACTTCAACAGGTCAAATCATGCAAGTACGGTTTATATAATACTTTATTTCTTTAAGAATAACACATTATTTTCTCTGCAATAATACGAAACATGTAAGCATTGAAATGAAATTCTGTAATAATTTTGAAATATTTCAATCTTTAATAAAAAATGAATATACCTAATTTTCCAAACTTCAAAATAATAAATGCAACAAACGACAGTGCACGTGCAGTTAGGACTCAATGAAAAACACCAACAGTGAGTTAGAGGTTAAAACTCTTCTTTTGAATATTGTATAGCTTTTAAGCCTGTGCAAGATGTGTACCAGCGGTTCCCATTCAAAACCTGTCGTTCTTTGATCCGCCGGTGAAGTCTATAAGGAGCATTGGCTCCTGTGTCAACTGCAGCCCATCTTGTCAATGACTCATCATGTCAACAAGTGCGCGGCAACGTGTTGAAATCGACATCGGCTTTGGCGGAATAATTGCAGGCCAAGGGGCGAAATAAAGGCGTTAAATTTGTAATAAAGCTATGTCGCTTGAGGATTCATTTAACTTCAATAGGCATACAACTGTCAGAATTATTTCAAAATGTAATAAACTCGATTTCGATGACAAGCCATATCCTCTTATAAACAGCTGTTTCAGCTTTACCGCGTGTTTATTTGTTTAAAGATCCGGATTAGACTTGAAGATATTGGAAATCGATTGGTTAATTAATCGAGTTATAAATAACATTTTTGGTTACATTGTGTCTTATTTTAAATAAGATAATATCGCGAGAGGTGTTTCCGATTGAATAAACGGCCAAATCAGCCGTTACACGTTTAATAAAGGAACACAATAGATGTGTCAGTTCAAATGCGCCCATTTACATTCTTGCTTTTTTTCTTTGTATATCTCCATATTTCTTCTTTGTACATTCTTCCTTTTTTCGGGTTAGTTCTATATTCAATCGATATGATAATTCATAAAAATACAAAGTACACGCAATGAAGTAGTTCTTCTGCATAATATATCGTCGTATGCATGAAACCATCGAGTTTCCAAAATTACATTTTTTTCAAAACTTAATAAGATATTGATTTTCTGGAATAAGTATTGGTTATATTGACCAGAACATGTACGCTTAAGCAGTTATACCTATTATAGTAATTATAGTAACAAGTCTAAATTTATATAATTTTAACTACAGACTCATAAAAAAATAAATAAAAATAAAATAATGCTAATTTCGTGTAATATTAGTTTTTGGTGATTAAAATGCCATGATCATGCCAATGCTAAATCCCTCATTGGAGAAGAACGAGTGCAGAGCCCGTGCAAAGCGTGTCTCTTGTCGATTTCACTCACGTTCCATCAAACCGACGTGGAATGGAATGAGAAATGAAAGCTCGCCAGAGTAAGGTCTTCTGTGCGTAAATGAAGATGATTGGATTGAAGACCCGCTAGAAATCGCATACGACCCATTGGCCCTTAATAAAACAGAACCCTCAGAAATGAAGATGACACAGGGAATCTAATATCACGTCCCGTTTCACTCTATCTTATCCTGACACGTTTAGCATTCTGGCACCGGTGGGGTTAATGACATGTCTCACATCGTTGATGACAAGCGACAAGTCGAGTGCAAGTTGGGCTTAATAATTGTAATGTCGTTCTTTCGTCATTGAGGTAACACAACGTTGTTTTTTTGTGAACGGCAAATTGAAGTAGCCCTCACAATTTAAAAAATATGTTTGATTGTAGAAAAATATGATTTAATTGACAAGTTCATCAAATTTGATGAGTATTTGCAAGTTGCCTGTTGAGGTCATCAGACGAAGCGAAGCTTATTTTCAATACAAGCTTCGAATGACATTGTCTCCTGTTATTTCATTATAAACAATACTGACTCAGCGTTTTGTAATTTAAAACATGTCGCATGTCTTAAAGACTAAGTCTGTCGAAAGGAAGTTTCATTAGATCAACGGCTAAATGGGTCGAAAAAGGTGAAAACCAACAAAATTCTTTTTGAAGCTAGAATCGCGAAATTTCTTAAACAAAGCAATTACAGGGTTAGAGGATAAAGAATGAGATCTAATTACATCAACCAGTGATATTTTAAAAGAGACTGTGAAGTTTTATAAATCATTATACTCTAGCCGAGATTGTAGACAAATAGATCTTGATGAATTACTTCCTGAACAAGTAAGTAAAAAACTGGACGATAATGATTCAGCAGGGATTGAAGGAGTATTAACTTACGATGAAGTACTTGCAGCTTTAAAAAATATGAAAAATGATAAAAGTTCAGGCCCAGATGGTTTCACAGATGAATTCGTAAAGTTTTTTTGGCGAGATTTGAATAAATACTCATTAAAGTCACTAAAGTATGCCTACAAAACAGGTTCCCTTTCAATAACTCAAACGCAAGGTGTTATCACCTGTATTCCAAAAGAAAACAAATCGAAACGATTTCTAAAAAAACTGGAGACCAATCTCTCTGCTAAAACATACCAAACTCCGGGTCTATTGATGTCAGTTGATTTTGAAAAAGCTTTTGATTCAATTGATTGGAAATTCATACAAAATGCTCTTTAATTTTATAATTTCGGACCTTCCTTTCGGAAATGGGTTGATATTCTTTATCACAATTCGGAATCATGTGTCCTCATAAATGGATTCCCTGCCTCGTTTTTTTAAGTTAAGTAGAGGATGTCGTCAAGGAGACCCAATTTCTCCTTACGTATTTATTCTTTGTACGGAAATATTGACAATATTACTAAAAGAAGTCAAAGGTATAAACATAGGAAATATTGAACTTCTTCTAGCTGTATTTGCTGTTGACATATCCCTAATGTTAGATGGATCTGAAAAAAATGCCTCTACGAAGTTCTAAGTACTTTGACATTTTGTAACGCTTTTCTGGACTTAAGGTAAATGTAGAAAAAAATTAATTAATTTGGATTGGTTAAAAAAAACGAAGTAGACTCAAGCTTTGTGAAGACTGGAATTTAGAATGGGTACATTCTTTTAAGCTATTGGGAATAAAATTTCATATTGATCTCGAAAATATGATTGAAGAAAATTATATGGATAAGTTCAAAGATAGCCTACTGAAAACCAAATGAAGATTTGGAAATGTCACAACCTCACTCCACTTGGTCGGAACACGGTCTTGAAATCATTGCTTTTACCAAAAATAACCCATGTCTGTACATCTATTCCATCCCCATCAGATAATATTTTGCAAGCTTTTCAATCAATGTTTTGATTTCATATGGAAAGGAAAACCCGATAAAGTTAAACGTGATATTATTGTAGGTAGTATTCCAAACGGGGGCATTAAAGTTCCACAAATAAAACACTACATGGCTGCACAAAAATAGCATGGTTAAAACGTTTTTACAACACAGCTAACAAAACAACCTACTTTGTTTTTAATAATGAAATATTACAAAAAAATATATTAGAGATGGATTCCAGTTATATAAAGGAGATTGTTGTTCCAAAGATACATTGCTAGCATGGAGTATGTATTTATCAAAATGTAAATCTATAAACAGGGATATGTATTCCCAATTTAGTTGGTATAATAACATACAAATTAATAAGCAATCAGTTTTTTTTTTATAAAAAGATGTACTCAGTCGGTGTAAAATTTGTGAGTGACCAGGTGAATGATGAAGGTATTTTGTTATCATATGAAGAATTTATAAATATTTATAAAGTTAAATGCGATCCGGTGACCTTCTTAGGGCTCAAAAATGCAGTTAAGGAGTACTTGAATACGTTTGAAAACGAGGAGGGTCATATACCAGAAATCCCCATAATGCCCTACAATCACCTTCAACCTCGGGCTCATCTTAAAGGATCAAAACATTATTACGACATCCTACTAGACAATTCCTTTAAAATACTTAAATATCATCAGAAATGGGAAGAGATTTTTAACGAAACTTACTCTGATTCTGAGTGGAGAACAATTAATGAAATGCCTTTCAGACGTACCGAATGTACCGAATTACGGTGGTTTCAATATAGACTTATACATAGAATTTTACCTTTATATTCATATCTCTACAAAATCAGATACATTGACTCTCCTATGATTCTCTCCAAAAACAATGACCCTTTAAATGTAATAATTCTTGTAACTAAGAAACTTATCTTGAATTGTCATAATAAAAACTCTAATCTCACTATGGATATAATCCAAAGAGAGTTATCACACTATTATGATATAACAAAGGCTATAGCTTATTCCTCATGTCAGCACGACACATTTGTGAAATTTTGGTCGAGTTGCCACCACTTATTTACGTAATGTTTTGTTACCTAATACTTTACCTTTACGTGTCCATCCGAATCTTCCTAACAAATGTTTTGTATCAAATGTACTCTGTACCCAATCTGTGAAACCAACGAACGGTGAATATTTGTAAACCTGTGCATAGAAAAAATGTGGAATAAAAAAAAATAAAAAAAGTCTGTCGAATTTCAAGTTAAATCAACTTTAACTGCAAAGTGTGAGAATAAAACGCGATAATATCGACGCTTTAGTCATGCAATGGTTATGCATGGGTAGAGCGCTTTATAAATAGGATATTATATTGACATAATTATATCGCCATAGATGTCTTAACATATTTAATATTTTGTTGGAAAGGTTAGAACAAAATATAGAATATTGTTGAAGTTGTTCAATCTTTGAATATAATAGAATGCAAGTCGACGCATTCACAAAGCAACTGAAGCGTTAATACCAGTCTGAACTCATGTTATATCAATAATTCAAGATTTACGTGAGTTTAAAGGTACATCCATTGTGTTGTTGAGGGTCAAATATGCCAAACGTTAAAAATGGTCTTATTTTATCGAGAAGTACCAGCTGTTACCGAAAACTACCATTTTGATGACACTCGACTCAGTATATTGACGATACGAAGGTAAAATTATCGATTTCTGATCGAAAACCGGACAATGCACCGCGTGTGGCGCGCGCCAATGAGTCAAACGTAATTTTGGAATCTTATTCAAACCAGATAACATAACAAATTTGGGTTGATAATGTTCAATAGGTCATATAACTACTGTGCATGTAAATAGGACGTGCACTTTCGGTTTATGTACATGCATAATGATGTTACTCGATTTTAATTGGAAACTAGTAATTATGATATGTTTGGCAATAGGGGATGAATATGCAAGCTGAGTGAATTTGACTGTATTGTAAACAGCACATATGGTGTGTCGGAACGTATTAAAGCCAAATAAAATTTTATGAAACACAATGGATGCACCTTTAACCAAGTGCTGATAGTTCTGTGACTGCTTAGTGTAGGCGTGTTCAGTTGACAGACCAAGGACTTGGAGTGAGATTTTACGACCGCCTCAGTGGTCGAGTGAAATTCAATGGGAATGGGGCTAACGAGACAAGTCGATGAAATTTATTTCTTTTGAACAGCCATCGAGTATATAAGTGTTTCAAACACAAACATATTTTTTGAAAACCCACTTATTATATTAATTACTAGAGAAATATTTATCTACAACGTGACATATGATATATAATTTTCACATAAGTTCAATCCGATGAAATTTGGTTTCGAAAACAAGCGACCTTTCCATTATAAACAGAACTCCGCCCTTGCTTTTTTATTTCACAAGTCGCCATAGCAACCCACGAAAAGCTCGTGCTTCTCGAATGTTTTCGTTCTATTACTGAATGTGTCGATTGTTATATAACATGTTTCTAAATTTAAAATGCTGCAAAAAGGTATGCATATCTACAATCAATAACCCACACCAGACACGGAGTCTGTAAATCAACATCTGAACGTTTTAAAAAAGTGTTACAATTTATAATCATCATTGGCCAAGGCGTCTGAACAAAAGACTACAGTTCCATAGGGCAATAATACGAACATAAACTACCGGGCAAAAGAAAGGACTCACCTCAGTTGATTTTATCATATGTATGATTTTCAATTGCAAATATCTCAAGTTTTCGATGTCATAATCCAAAACTGATAAGTACAGGTGTTTAGTTAGCAGTCAAAGAATACTTCTACATGTTTTTTAATTATTTAAAAAAAAATGAAATTTTAAGTTTAATTTTGTTTTTAAATTATTGTTGATGATACACAACTGTTCATCGACATATAAGAAATATCCTATGTGAAAATAAATAGATGTGCCTGATTCTGCACACATTTAAAACATTTTAAACAGGGCAGGGGTCATGTTGGTGAAAATTTCGTTCTTAACCCTGTCTTCATTACAAAAAGATATTTGAACTAAAATTTAACCTCAGTCACCGACAAAGTCATTCAAACTACTGCAGATAAGTGTTATTGTTTCGTGTCATAGTCAAATACCTCTGATTTCTTTTAAATATTGAATTAATCGAAATAAACTTAGGTGAGTCCTTTCTTTTGCCCGGTAGTTTAGTTTGCTTTGACCCATGTAGCCCTTATTGGAGTCGGAAATATACATTTATAATCCCCATTGGCCAAGATACCTGTCCACAAGATTTCAGCTTCTTTATAGGACCAAGTAATCAAGTCGAACATTTTACGGACGGATCAATCAATGACATGTCATGTTCATGGCATCTGGCCTTTTAGGCTTGGTGAACAAAAAGGAAATAGGAGACCAATTCTATGACAAATGGTTTATTGGTATGTTTAATCAATGATCCATTGATAAGTTTGATATGTACATGTTTATTGCTTGTTAAAAGATAACTGTTAATCTTTCTACTTTCTCATGACATTTTACGACCGCTTCAAGTCTATGCTTCATATGGCATACTCCATTACTTTCTGTTGATGTTCTTATTTAGCGATGACGTTGTATTTACACGAGTGGAGAACACTCACTCTCCGTCATCTAAATAATTCAGATCAACTTGTGTGCTCGTAGTCTTCTCATTTATCAATTCTCATTTCTGGTCAAATTGTAATTTAATTCCTAAAAACAGCTAAAAAGGTGTTTAAATCACACATAGGAATGATTAAAAGGCCTAAGTGTGATTTTCCGTTTGATGTGACATTAATTTAATGTCAAATTTACTGAAAATATCAATATGCCTGAATAACGAAGTTGCATTGATTCAAGTCGGAATTATCATCTTAATATCTGGATTCTTGTTTGAAAGAAAAGTGTTCATCCTGAGGTATAATTATGTATTCAAGTTGTCGCCACGCCTCTTCAGCATTGGCTCCGCCCCTCATCAACACCATGTGACAACCAGACCCCGCCTCCACTCCGCACTGTTTCAACCGAAGGGCAAAATACTTTCCTGAAAATATACACATCGATGTTATGAATTAATGAGATCAGAAAGGCCTATATATTTACATTTTCTGTCAGAAATAGGCCAACCACACTGCAAGTCTAAAAGTTTAGAATATGTGTAAGTGATTTGTCTGTGACGTCATACATATTGCCACTAAACTGATACGAGCTTTATCATCGAGGAAAACATGACTAAGACGCAGAACATTAAAAATAGTATATGTGAAGATAATGTGACTATTACCTAAATAGATTTTACGGCGCTTCCTACAATATACAGATTTCGGATTGTGACTAGAAGTGAAACGTAAGTTACTCCCCCTCTTCTTCGATCAGTACCTCTGTTGCGTTTCAAGCACTTTTTCGGCTAACAATAGATAATCCCGATCGGTTGCATCAGAAGTTGTTTGTGACGTTGTTTCGAACTAAAAACTTTGTAATTGTTCATCTGTAGGATGCGCATATATCTCTTTCAAGACGTTGATTGCAGATGTTTTTTGATTGGGCAAAAAGAATGACGTAACCAGTGTTGCAAACTTTCACCGCCAGGGGATTTTAAAGCGAGTCGTTGTCAACTATTTCAATGGGGCCCATGATTATAAAAGTAGCAGTAGCTTAGCGAGCAGACTATAACGTCTATAGTGCCCTCGACGGCGACTCGAATCGTGAACTATGCTCCATAGGTAACCGAAGTTAGGATGGAAGAACAGAATGAAGTAACCTATGTAAAGAGAGAATGGATTTCAGTTAAAAGAGTCAGTTTTGTTAACCTTTGTTGGTCCACCATGTTGTGGGTTGTGACCCGCTTCACGTGGATAAAGCTGTTCGAGTTCCAGAAGTCCAGATAGTCGAGATAGCCGTAGATCCTGTCGAAGGTGACGTGTACATCCTCGAATGTGCCAATATCGGAGGGCGAAACAAAGACCATTTTAAGCACGCTGCCTGGTACTATAGCGCCCCTGTAAAACAAAGTAAATATGTATCTACAGCACTGTCCTAAACGTCCTGCAAAAATCATTATTTTCCCATGATACCTTGTTATTTCAGTGTAGCATTGGTAATTTTAATTGTCTCAATTTTCCAAACATTTAACTGAAAATTTACATGGAACAGAAAGCCACCTCTGCAACACGTACAACATTTCTGATTATGGATACACCATTATTTAACAAAACATTGAATGTATCAATCAATACCATAAGGAGAAGGTACTCTAAGTTCGAGAACTTGTTCCTAATCCTTTCCTTAATGAATAAAAAAAAAGAAAAAAAAAGATCATGGTGCGGCATAATGGCATTGCCGAAACATCAAGTTCGTTCAATTGAAAAGAAAACATTTTCCTTTTTATAAAAGGAACACATGATTGAGTGATTATTTTACAACCTTGTGAAGCGGTCATAAAATCTTGTTAAACATCCCATACCAACAGTTTACTCAAATCATGTCTCTCCGCCATCCTAACAGGGTATCCGTTTCGATAAATATCTAGATTCTCTTCTATAAGTAATGGATAAAACCTGAATACGAGGGCGTTCTAGCAAAGATAGGCCTTTGCCCTTGAGACGTAAGCAAATGCCTCTCTTTGCTAGAACCCCCGAGGATGAGGGTGTTATCTATTTTATATACAAAAAAAAACAACAGCAAACAAACTAACGTTAGTGCAGTTGTCTAAAGGTATACTGCAGGTGGTTCAAGTAAAATAAAGCGCTCATAAAATATCATGGAAGTTCTCCGACTGCAGATTACTGACCAACAATCAGCCCTTCTCATTCACCAATCCTTGGTGGTTTAGTGGTAAAGCCTTGGGCTACAAAACCAAGCATGGTCTGCTATGAAAACTTGGCAATTGTGTGGATTGATTACCTTACTAAATGGGACTAAGACTTTCTTGGGTGCAAATAATTGTACTTTAAGGGCCTTATACTGGATAAATACCCTCTTGGAAGGTTATTATTCTCCTCCAGTGGGTTATTGTCCAGTATACAGCCTTCTCAACAGAATTGTAAGACCCTAGTTCCTTTCGTAGGGAAGTTCTCCCAGAAAAACAACTGAATTCAAGGACTGTTAAATGGGCATTGAGGTATATAAAAGTAGGGTAATTAATAACCTATAGCGTAACATATCTGAAGAGGAATGCTTATTAACACTACCTGTGGATTCGGACAATGCGAGTTTGACCTGCGCTACCATGAAGACGGGCCTTGACCACGCCCTGTGTAGGTTGCATGTTAACTCCCAGCTGAATTGTCACTGCGTAATGATAACCTGAAATAAAAGTCATGAAGCAAGCATATATAGACATGGTCATAAAAATAATGAACATGTTAATATAAAAAATTATGATTTATGAAAATTTACGTCATTGAATTTTAGACTAGCATGGTACAAAGAGTACTCCAAGCTCATTAATATGAAATTATAATATTTGCATGAAAAATGAAGTCAGTGATGGTTACTTCAAGAACGATGATGCAGAATATTAATTCATTCAATCATTTATTTAATTGATCAGTTGTTTGTGCAACCAATCGTAAAATCCCTCATGCACGGCATTCCACCAATGCATTACCTGTTCCATTTTTTTCTTAATGATTTGTTCAATTCAAGTGTATAGTACATTTATTTATAAACGATTTTTCATTCAATCATTTTCGTTATATGTTGGTGAGATTTAACGTTGATTCAAACCCAGTTAGTCTTAATTAATCAACCTTTCATACCGCCATTCAACCATTTGACCAAATAAATCACTGTATCAATCAATCGTTCAACATGGTAGTCATCGCGAAAGTATCCAATCATCGTTCCCAATCTTTAGACCAATCATTCATTTAATCATTACTCATAGTGTTATCATCAATCATCTCTCTCAATTTGTTGATCAATCATTCGTTCAACCATTTCTTCAATATTCAACTATAATTTTTTTTAAATCGACTTGATATCATTTCTCAAAATTTTCATGACTTGAAATCTACCGACTGACCACAGACTAAACTTACCACAGAAGGGACTCTGGGCGTTGGTCAGTAGGTAGACTGACCCCCTGTGAGAGGAGGGCTGACCCATGGATGGACATTGTCCATCACACTCGGTGCACTCTCCAGCCAGAAAGTCTTCATAACTGTCACAGGGGAAGGCTAGGAACGGACAGTGGGTGTTGATTGCCTCCATGAAGTACTCCGGGGCACGGTTGTGGTTGCAGCCCACCGTGTACTCGGCCTCTGTGACAGGGAGGATACTTGTGTACTCCCGAGAGAGTAGTTTAACCATTCCCCTCCCACAGAGCTTACTCCCTTCAGAGTTTCTATCATCCGAAGGGAGTAACTTCTGTAGACTGAGAATATCAACTTCCAAAGGCAAGGCATATTAAACTCTTGCCAGTCTGCAATACTGGCTAATTTAAGACTTGCGGTATTTCCCTCGCTTTGTTGTGTCTCGATAGTGATTCGCTGCGGCAGAAATGCATAGAGGGCATGGATTTCTAAGCACAGATTCCTTAAGGAAATACTACAAGGCCTAAATCAGCCAGTAATGGAGACTTGCAAGAGTTATGCCTTGCATTGGGAAGTTGGAGAATATAGAAGCTGACACTCTCTAATCATACCGGTCCTTTATTAACGAACCTTTCCATGCTCTTGGTACCAAGACAGTCATAAGCCGATGCAAATTTAGTGTATTGTCTCTGATGATACGAATATCTTAGCATTAAACGGGCTTAACAATTTTAGGCCCTGTACTTTTATCAAATTGTCAACTTAATCTCCTTTGCTTTGCTCAATTACTGATTCTACATTTTCAACACGGTGACATTATCTATTGTTATTCTCAATATATTGATTGGAGTGAGGATGGGAAAATGCGTGTGATAGGATAGATATTTGGGCATACTGGAAAAAAACATACTTAGGGATAGGCCTATTTGTAAATTTTGAAATTATAAATACTGATTCATTTATTCATTAGTCAACTGATGAAATATTAACAATAACAAATCTAATATCCCTAACTTTTGTGAAGTATAAATATTATATATTTACCTTCCACCCCCGAGCTGTAAGCAGATGACACGAATGTGGACCATCCATCATGAGCACATCCGGGTTGTTGCATGCCGCCATTTGGGTAGTAATCGACATGCCCTACTGCTTGCAGCATACCGAAACCTAGGAAAAGTAAGACGTTATCCACAAATCAACTAATTCCTATGCCTCTCTTTGTTTATTCTTTATCATTTTGACTTTGATATATCGTCATAGTCTTGGACCTAATTTTACTCATTCTTTGTCATCTAAACGTTATACGTTACTATTATTAATTAACTATCAATGTTATGGTACTTATATGGCATTTACGGCTTAGATCATGTGATTCGACAACTGGGCCAATAGGGGGAACTGGGCCAATACGGGAAAAACCGGGCCAATACGAGACAAACTGGGCCAATATGAGTCTGAGCATGCGCAGTTGCACATTTGGTGAAAGCCAGAAGCTATCGCTTCACAAATTTGACCCGTGCTATTTGTTAACCAATCTTGTTAATAATTATTATTTCAATATAAATGAGATGTTTAGTGTTGTGCAAATAGAATGAAAAAAAGTTACATCCATTGTGTTGTTGGGGGTCAAATATGCCAAACGTCATAAATGGTCTTATTTTATCGGGAAGTACCAACTGTTACCGAAAACTACCATTTTGATGATCCTCGACTTAGTATATTGGCGATATGAAGGCAAAAGTATCGATTTCTGATCGAAAACCGGACAATGCACCGCGTGTGGCGCGCGCCAATGAGTCAAACGTAATTTTGGAATCTTATTTAAACCAGACAACATAACAAATTTGGGTTTATAATGTTCAATAGGTCATATAACTACTGTGCATGTAAATAGGACGTGCACTTTCGGTTTCTGCACGTGCATAATGATGTTTAATCGATTTTAATTGGAAACTAGTAATTATGATACGTTTAGCGATTGGGGATGAATATACAAGCTGAGTGAATTTGTTTGTATTGTAAACATCACATATGGTGTGTTGGAACGGATTAAAGCAAAATAAAATTTTATGAAACACAATGGATGCACCTTTAATTAATAAAATTGTCATTAATTAAGTATTTCCGTATTGGCCGAGTTACAGGTCCTCGGTCCGTTGTATTGGCCCTCGACTTCGTTTCGGGCCAATACAAGGGACCTCGGACCTGTAACTGGGCCAATACGGAAATACTTAATTAATAACATTTAAAGAATACACTTGTAATATAAGTCCTTGCTAGAAATAAACACTGTTTATCCCAGGGTGCAATTACAGACGTGGACAAGATTCAGGAATATGAACAAGTTTTATTTGCCTTCAGAATAGATCTCCTTCCCTTTAATCGATAAATTTAATCTTCTAGGTCCAAATTTATTCTCTTTCCCCAGAGGTTACTCCACTCAATTCCACATTACTCACATTAGGATGTACGAACTGAATGGAGTAACCTCTCTGAGATAACAATTGGTCTAAATACGCTCCGAAGAGAGGGTTTTGTCGGTTGATACATTACTTACTAACATAGACATTTCACCAGCAGCACAACTATCACATGCATTAACATAAACAATCAAATGCATTAACATAAACAATCAAACGGACTAATGCTATGAAGTTATATCAAATACTGATTACATCACGATCTGGTACCACATGTTAGGGCACATGTCATCCAACATTTAATAGAACCAATCAACAGATTTAAAATCCCCTAAAACTTAACACATACTGAACACATATCAATTGTGTGGTTATGCGAACACCGCTGACTTATGCTAAGAATTAACACTGAACTAGATTTTGATGAACATCATAGTTTTTGTTTTAATATGATTTAATACTTTTGAGCATGTAGATGCAGTGAACTCAAGTCACGTGACCTACCTCCCAGCGTGTCATAGGGAGACCCGTTGGTGTGGATGACGTCGACGTAGTCAGCGTCACTCGGATCCAGTCTCACCAGGGGGGACTCTCTCTGGAAGTTGGGCTGCGCAGGGTCCAAACCTTCAGGAAATTAGAACTCTTAAAGGTCGAATATAGAACAAAATGAAGAAGATATAACTCGAATATGGAAGAAGATAAAGACGATATAGATCGAATACAGATCGAATAAAAAGGCGAATTTGATTGAATAAAGAAGATGATATGCAATATAGAAGAAGATATTGGTAGAATATAGAAGAAAATTTAAGTCAAATAGAGAAGACGATATAGAAGATATAGATCGAATATAGAAGAAGATATATATGGAATATAGAAGAAGACATAGAAAATATAGGTCGAATATAGAAGATAAGGAAGATATAAGTCAAAAATAGAAGATATAGGTCGAATATAGAAGATAAGGAAGATATAGGTCGAATATAGAAGAAGATATAGGTCGAATATAGAAGAAGATATAGGTCGAATATAGAAGAAGATATAGGTCGAATATAGAAGAAGATATAGTCGAATATAGAAGATAAGGAAGATATAGGTCAAAGATAGAAGAAGATAAAGGTCGAATATAGAAGAAGATATAGAAGATATAGGTCGAATATAGAAGAAGATATAGAAGATATAGGTCGAATATAGAAGATAAGGAAGATATAGGTCAAATATAGATGAAAATATAGGTCGAATATAGAAGAAGATATAGTCAAATATAGAAGATAAGGAAGATATAGGTCAAATATAGAAGAAAATATAGGTCGAATATAAAAGAAGATATAGATCGAATATAGAAGAAGATAAAGAAGATATGGGTCGAATATAGAGGAAGATATAGGTAAAATATAGAAGAAGATATAGAAGATATAGGTAAAATATAGAAGAAGATAAAGGTAAAATATAGAAGAAGATATAGGTAAAATATAGAAGAAGATATAGGTAAAATATAGAAGAAGATATAGGTAAAATATAGAAGAAGATATAGGTAAAATATAAAAGAAGATATAGGTAAAATATAGAAGAAGATAAAGGTAAAATATAGAAGAAGATATAGGTAAAATATAGAAGAAGATATAGGTAAAATATAGAAGAAGATATAGGTCGAATATAGAAGATAAGGAAGATATAAGTCGAATATAGAAGAAGATATAGGTCGAATATAGAAGAAGATATAGGTCGAATATAGAAAAAGATATATGTCAAATATAGAAGAAGATATAGGTCGAATATAAAAGAAGATATAGATCGAATATAGAAGAAAATATAGGTCGAATATAGAAGAAGATATAGGTCGAATATAGAAAAAAGATATATGTCAAATATAGAAGAAGATATAGGTCGAATATAGAAGATAAGGAAGATATAAGTCAAAGATAGAAGGATATGTAGGTCGAATAAAGAAGTAGATATAGAAGATATAGGTCGCAAATAGAAGAATATATAGAAAATATAGATCGAATATAGAAGAAGATATAGGTCGAATATAGAAGAAGATATAGGCCGAATATAGAAGAAGATATACCTCGAATATGGAAGATAGAAGAAGATATAGAAGATACCTTGGAGTTGATGGTCTTTTAATTTTAATACAGTATACATTCAGCAAAAAACCTACAATCACTGTTAAATATTTAACCTATTGCCACATTTGCGAACAGGACATCACCATTAATGTAACTTACTTTTTAAAATTGATATTATACCATTGGTATCATATTGCATACATCACAACACCTTTTCACGTTTGCATTTTGATTATTATATATCTTATTTGTACGAGCATGAGAAGCCACGTGTTGCTTTGGTTTAAACATTATATATAATGAAGCAATTAACCAATACAATTCAATACCATTATTATAAGTTATGACTATATATACCATGTTAAATGTACAGAGTTTTCTAAAATGTCAGTACCTCATTAACCTTACACTGTATCTCTAGAGACAAAAGTCTGATGAAATTAGTCATCCCGCACATCTATAGGATTACAGTATTACACAAATCACTAGCTCGTCACTGCAATGTGATGAGTTCATTAAAAGATTACTGCGTGTGATAACTGCTGTGAAATTGAATAAAATATTGATTCTTATAGACTTATATTTACTCAAATCTGATATACTTCCAATTAATGTAGCGTGTACCTAAACATCCTCGGTTATCCATGGTTTTATATATGCTCCGTTACTCTCCACTATGTCACCCATGGGAAATTTCATGAGAGAATTCTGTACTCAAGTTACCCGCCCTTGGCCGGTGTGAGCCAATCAAACCGCTACGCAGCTTGGACCTTCGAGCCAATGACAATTCATATCACTTCGTGTCAAAGCACGCGAGATCATTGTGTTAGCTATCCGTCACCGGTTATCTCCCTTGACCATTTCCGTCTTATCCCATTGAGCATTTTCTTTGGTTACTGACTTCGTCACGCTGGCCAAGGGCGGGTAATTTGAGAACAGATCCCCTTGATAAGGTTTCCCATGGGTGATATAGTGGAGAGTAACGGAGCATATATAAAACCATGGGTAACCGAGGATGGTACCTAAATAACGAGAACTCTTTATCACTCTCAGCGTAAGTACATAGAACTATCGGCGTGATTTAGAATCCACACCTTTGTCAATGAAAGTGTTCAGAGCTAAAAGGATAAACCTTTTTTTATGTTTGCTGCGAACAACGATGACTTGAAGAACCCATGCATGAACCATCTTTTACCAGACATAGACATAACGAAAGGAAAATAAAATCCGGGTTATATAAGACTCTAACAAACGTTATATATAATATTACACTCTTAAGTCTAAATTATGTTTATGAAACTCATACAAATTTGTGAATTACCCTCGCTCTCAAATAATACACACTCATTTCGTAAAAGTCAGATTGCACACTTTCTCGGGTACTAATCTGTACATGTCATACCGGTAATTCTGCCAATGCCTTGGACACGGTGTCCGGTGTAACCGGAAATGTGAGCTCCTAGACTGTGTCCCATCAGATGGAACTGACCCGGGTTACTTCCGGTCTCGTGGTTGAGGAACAAAATGAGATTGGCTAGCTCCGCCCCCACCAGCCTCGTATTGGCTGCAGCCTGGACGTAGGGGAACCCTGCACCCCGCCCCCAGTCTACAGCTAGGACGTTCATTGGTTCCTGGAAATATATACGTAAATTGGACGTACCCTACCAAAAGTGTACTTCACATCAACTTCCAAACGCAAGGCAAAGCTCTTGCCAGTCTCTATTACTGGCTGATTTAGGCCTTGCAGTATTTCCTTAAAATCTCTGTGCTTGGAAATCCGGGCCCACTATGCATTTCTGGTGCAGCGATTCACCATATTGACACGGCAAAGAGAGGGAAATACTACAAGGCTTAAATCAGCCAGTAATGCAGACTGGCACGAGTTATGCCTTGCGTTTGGAAGTTGACTTCACATTTGAAAAACACCTTTATCCCATAATGATCATGGTTCCGACCTTAGATAATCAAAAAACCAGGCAACCTTGTTTGGTAACCATTCTGAGAAACATTGCCCTTGAAACATCCTATCACGTTTCTACGACACAATGACTCTAAATATAGAGGTATCACTGGGAATAATGCATACAACATATTCCTAAAACTCACCTTATGAAGAAACTCCCTGGAAATATTCTTTACCCATTCCATAGAGCTTGTTTGCAGGAACCCGTGGATGATGACCTTTACTGGAAGGTCAGCGTCAAAGGCGGAATGTAAGAGACTGGATCTGTTATCTATTCGGATAACTTCGGGTATCTCCGGATGGTGTCGGGTGTAGAGGAAAAAGCGGGTGTTGATGAACTGAGGGTCGAGAGGGACCTCCCCAGTGTTGTTGAAGGGGTAGGCGGTGTCGAAACATCCTACCCTCGGGTAACACACACTCCGGGTACCAATGCTCAGGTGGTGGTGACCGTTTAGACGGTGTCTGTGATAACGTGCTGTGGCCAGTGCTGAAATTTTGAAATTGTTTGCAACAACAAATCTGCCTTCACCTGATGAAAGGATCAGAAACTTCTCCAGATAGTCAGATTCCGAAATCTAATCTTACCATTTGTAGACAAACATTATTCAGTGACGCTCTTCCTCGAGTTTGGAATCAACATTCATCATCATTGGCAATAAAAACTCAACGCATTTTCAAGCTATTATTAATGGACCTGATTTTTTAGGTCTTCAAGACAAAGTCTGGAAGACGTATTGTTTTTACCCGAATCGTTGTTATTGTTATTATTTCCGCAATATTTTGTGCGTCGATTCCTGAATAAACCGCTCAAGCGATGTTCAATAAACTTTCAGGGATTGTCCAAATCAATGAAACCAGGAAAAGTGGCGAAGCAGAATTTTGAATTTTGCCCTCATTAAAGGGACAGTACGATTCTAAATTTCGATCTTAAAAACTGATACAGAGACTTTTTTAAAGGATGGGCAATAACAATGCAAGGAACAAGGTCAATCATGGCGAATTCGTAGGTCACGTGATTTTTTTGGTGCCAATTTGATTAACAAATAATTGTTTGATATTTTTGCTGTTTTGTTTGTACATGATGAGATGTGGCACATAAAAGTTTTGTTAGAAACATTATTGGTGACATTCTTCTATCAAAAATGGAGCTGAAGGTCAAAGCGGAAGTCTTGAAGACCTAAGTATTGACGCGTCAATCCTAGTTTCATTTTTTAAATTATTATGTATACTTAATTGTGATAATTATATTCTGTTTGAGCATGTAACTTGTGGTTGGGTACAGTGCCCATTATAATTTCATAAAGAGAATAAACCCACAGAACACAGAAGTATTATTTTATTGTATGTATTCATGTCAGAGCTATATACAATAAATTATAATCCCAAACTACAACAACTGTATGATTTTCCTATTCCAGACACGCGTCTTTTTCCTATTCTATTAGTGAATTCAGCGAGAATGGCAGTTACGATTGAGAATTCATTCACCTTCATTATTTACTGACGTATCGAGAAAGAATTTATATCTTTTTGAGCGGTTAAATGCGATATCGATGTTAAGTTTGATGGCCGAGAGGGGACATAGCTCTTTCGCCCTCTGGTAACAACACGATAAAGCGATATAGTCGCACGACAAAGCGATAAGGCTGCACGACAAAGCGATAGAGCAACACGACAAAGCGATAACGCCGCACGACAAAGCGATAGTGTCGCACGACAAAGCGATAACGCCGCACGACAAAGCGATAGTGTCGCACGACAAAGCGATAACGCCGCACGACAAAGCGATAAGGCTGTACGACAAAGCGATATAACAACGCGATAAAGCGATAATCATAGCACGATAAAGCGAAAGAGCGATAAAGCGAAAGAGCGATAAAGCGAAAGAGCGATAAAGCGAAAGAGCGATAAAGCGATAGAGCGAAAAAGCGATAATGACAGCGCGAAAAAGCGATAAAGCGAAAGAGCGATAAAGCGAAAGAGCGATAAAGCGATAAAGCGATAATAACAGCGCAATAAAGCGATAAAGCGAAAGAGCGATAAAGCGATAAAGCT
The DNA here is from genome assembly GCA_936450465.1 of Gibbula magus. Classification (NCBI taxonomy): domain Eukaryota; kingdom Metazoa; phylum Mollusca; class Gastropoda; order Trochida; family Trochidae; genus Gibbula; species Gibbula magus. The sequence continues at coordinate 51,626,196 of OW388292.1, forward strand.
AACGAGCGATAAAGTGATAAAGCGAAAGAGCGATAGAGCGAAAGAGCGATAAAGTGATATAACTGCGCGACAAAGCGAAATGTTTTTATCGCTTTGTCGTGCGGCAATATCGCTTTGTCGTGCCGCCTTATCGCTTTGTCGTGCGGCCTTATCGCTTTGTCGTGCGACAGCATCGCTTTGTCGCGCGACACTATCGCTTTGTCGTGTTGCTATATTGCTTTGTCGTGTGTCCATATCGCTTTATCGCTTTATCGCGTTGTTGCCAGAGGGCGAAAGAGCGATGTCCCCTCTCGGCCATCATAGTTAAGGAACAGCCTTTGTCGATACATCATATGGGATACAAGACCCTATAACACCAAGTGCGTTGTTGGAGTCACATTTGTCAAACTTTATAAATGGCTTTATCGAGATATACTGACTGTTGCCGAAAATTAACATTTTATGCTAGTTGATTCAGTACAGTGACGATATAAAGGCGAAGTTAGTTATGTCTGATCGAAAGCAAGACAATGCACCACGGCTTGCTCATCTTAATTAGTCAAACGTAATTGTAGTTGAATATAATAACTGTGCACGTAAATGGGACGTGTAGTCCCTAAGCGTATGTTTCTATGTCTAAGACTGTTGCTTGATTTTCATTGGAAACAGGTTATCACCATATGTTTGCGATTGGGGATGAATATGCAAATTGAGTAAAATTACTTTAACCATAGACCATAAAAATATGTTATTGTTTCTGTTTGAACTGATATCAGCACATAGTGTATTATATTGTATATAATGTACATAGTGTACATAGTGTACATATACTTATTGTATAAAATGTTTAGAACAAACTGACCGCCCCTTCAAGGTTGAACGTGAACGCCTCGTGTATTCCACTGAACATATTTATGTTTTTCTCAGACTGTCAACATGTTGAGTTTACTTCACTATTCTATGTAAACAATTGGTTTCTAGAAGGCATTGCGCTATTGGAGATTGTTTGTTTCATACGCAGACATGATATATTTACATATCATGTCTACAACAGAAAAACAGAGGCTTTAGTTATTGTTTGATGCCTACTTTAGTCATAACAATAAGTAACAGTCGAAGTTATAATTTTAGTTGTAAGTATAACTGAAAACTATATGTTCACCACCTTATTTATCGATAGAGATAACATTTGAAGCGTCAACTCATTAAAAGGGGAGTTTTATAGAGGATATCTGTCTTTTCTTGACTAATACCATGTTTATCTCATCGAGTGAGCTAGAAAGGTTATATTTTCACGAGTGGGCCAGCCACGAGTGAAACTATATATCTTTTCTACCTCACGAGATGGGATAAACATGGTATTTGTCAAGAATTGCAAGATATTCTATCTATAATGTGATGTTATCCTTGTAATTATGCCATAACAGGGTCGTTTTCGTGTTGAGTGACCGCAAGGAACACCCCGTCACCACAGTAACAATGTGACGTCATAGGAGAAAACGCTACGTCAGACCATTGTTTTATGACGTTAAATTATATCAGTCACTGGTCACAGTGAGAATATAAGTTATTTCACAGCTTGATAGACGGTTTATTTCACTGATAAATCACAGTATTTCATTGCTCTTCATATACTAAACCGGGGTATTTGTGTGGAAACGTAATTCGAGGCGACATTCCTGTTTATACATAGATCCCCTGAAGACACGATTATAGTATACTCCATTTTAAATACATTACTGAGGGTAGCATTTGAGTGACTGAATATTTGACCATATAAGAATAGTCCAAATTCATTCAAAAGTTAAAAAAATGAGATTTTAAGCCATTTATTGGCGCTATGTATGGATAGCTTTAATTTTGCTACGGATAACAGGACAAAGTTGTTCAGTTTAATGATAAATTATTTGTTTATTTTTCTGGATATCATATCAGATCTTGTCCCATTGTGTCCATTGGGGATTTGTCAATTGAGGATTTTGTCCGTTGGAATTTTGTTAATAACAATTCTTTATTATCCCGAGAGGGATTTTTTTCATCAATTACTCCTATACACATTATGAACGATAAGTCAAAACTACACGTAACAAACTAAAACATCGGACTAGACGTAACAACATCTACAGTGTCAACGTCACCGAACAACGTCAACCAGATAAATTGACATATGGGAAAAAGCTGAAGTTAAAATGACACATGTGTAAAGAGTCAATCGGGGATTTGTCATACTACTGTATATCCAGATAGTACCTTCCCTTTAAGGGTAGTGATGAGCTATTCATTTCATGACTACAAGAAAAACATTTCACGTCATGTGTTGTATGAGAAATACGTTCTGATCTCAGTTTTTCTGAACCTGTTTAATTTAATTATTAATATGCACTTTATAATATAAATATATACTTATATTTGCTTTTGCACATTTGCTTAGAAAACATGTACATTGTATAATGTTTCTTTCAAATTGAATTGCCCAATGTTGTACGCTGGGCCACGTGGCTTTCGGTACTTACATAAATTAAAGTAAATGATACTAAAAACAATGCATGAAAAAAAGTCAAATATATTAACAAATTTAATTAGTGAAAACTATTGTGCACAACAAGTCATCCTAACATCATCAATCATGAAAAGTACTATTCTATGTATGAATAAACTAACATGCATGGATCGAACCATTTTGAATTAATTTGTCAGTGAAACTCATAAAACAATGTTTATAACACCTATCATCTGCTTGTTAAATTTGATATCCAAAATCAAACAATTAACCACTTATGGTCAACATGTCCCATGTCAATAGGCACTCTGAAACATGTTGATATGAATAAAACAGAGCCTTAAGAACGGTAAAAACCATCGTTTAAAAATTTCTTAATCAAGACAATGCAAACAACAAATCGGAAAAAATTACAGAAACAGACTCAAACACCTACCCAACATAAAGAACAAAGAAAGCCCAACCAAGAAAGACCCGCTCGCCATCTTGCTTCTTCTGGCCTGTCCGAAGTAAATGCTTTACCAATTGCTAGCATCGCTTTAACGCACTCGCGTGTTGACCCTTTCACCGATGGGTCGTAAACGTCAGGGTATTATTTACACCAGTTGAAGCACATTAACAGCACATGTTGCAAACGTTATTACCAATTTTCAAAAATATTGTTTCTATTATTTCAAAATTGATAATAATGAGCTAAAATGTATTTGCTAATTGATATACGAGTTATCATTTCAAGGGTTAAGTGTCTATCAGCGTGACCTGTTTCTTTGAGTTAAGTAACGTAAGCTTAATAGGCCTTCTTGTAGTAATTAGTTCATGGGTTGGAATAAGTACGCCATGCTATTTGGACTTAGGTCATAAGAAGCGAAAATTTAACCTCGACTGGGTTCTTATAATGTGAATGGTATTAAATCAGACGTCATGGTCTTATGTTTTGAAACATTTAAACGTGTTTGTAATCTATGCTGAGAAACATTGTTTGTTGTGATAAGAATTTCAAACATTGTGTGAATGGGAAACATAATATGTATATGTGTTATATGTCAGCTCATCTTCTACCAGATAACATATGATAAATGAGGACATCTTCAATCTTGTTTAAACATTTCTAAAACTGGACTGATTAAGACGTATTTAGAATAGTATAAACTTTTAAGTTTCATGCAAAAAACTTAAAGAAGAAGAGATCTATTTATCATGGATAATATAAGATAGTATAGCGTCATTGATTATTAAAATATTTGTTTTGATATAAATCCAGTGTTTTTATATTTGTTCAATCTCAAATTATAAATCGAATATTATAACTGATGCCTATGCTTAGGGAATCACTTATCATTGTAGATATTTCTTATACATCAAAGCACAGCTATATAAACTGAAGAACATAAGAACACGAAAAACAACAATCGATTTTGACTGTCGTTGATGTTTTGTAAAAAAAAGTATTCACAATATCATACATCAGAGATGATACATGATATTTATAAGTGTATGTCTGTTCAAATACCCAATCCTAGGATCGGAAATCCGAAGAGTAACCTCCGTTCTTGTCATACTCTCAGACTCTGAAAAAAGTATTTATTCTGAAAATATCACCGTTTATTTAAATATTCCAAAATGCCGATTTCTTAAAACGTGTGTTTTTAAAGTGGCAGTAGCACGTTTTTGGCAAATTTTCTTTTTTCAAATTTCCCATTTATAATGATAGTTTATGTCATTTATATTTACTTCAGAAGGTAATACATCATATTACACAAACACGTAGTGGTAATAACGGTATTGCGTATAAAACAAAAATTGCATGGCGGCCATTTTATTGTGAACACAATTTATTATTTTGTATGACAAAAACGATTCCAATGGATTAACGGAACCATGTACACTCATTTTTTAATTTGATTTTCCGAAGAGGGAAGGGTGTTTTACCATTAGTGACATTATTTTTCAAATACATTTCATCAACTTATTTCAGCGAAAAAACGTGCTACTGCCCCTTTAAGAAGCAGGAACAGATAATGTTTAAAAAATCGCTTGAAGACATGATGTTACCATGTTTTAGTTGTATGTATCACTCGTTGATTGAAAAAGCTTGTATTTTCTATGGTTAATATGGGTTGTATTCTCTCTTTTGTTCCTGGGTGTAGTCTATGTTTAATGTCACTTATATGTATATTATTATGGAATCATGGGTTGTATATTGTGTGGTCTTTACATGATCGAATGACAAACACATGGAATATTATATTCTATATATTTTACAAGCCTTCAAAATTGAAAGGGAAGTTTCTTTTGAACGTCAGTACACATACTGTAACTTGCATCAACAATTAGAATCCACAAGGTAGCACTAAACTATCTTTATTTTTTTTAAAGATTAACTTCTAATATTATAAACGACGATTTAACAAAAGTAAATTACCCCTACAAAACATGTTTTAGTAATTGAACAGCGCCACGACGACTGTTTCAGTTGCCACTAAGCCATGTGGTATGTGATGTCAATAAGACGGCTATCGGGGACTAGAGTGCCTATAATTATTAGGTAGCTCTCAATATGTGTTTATTCAAGCAAAGATAAGGTAACAGTGACGCAAATTGCTTTTATTCAGAAATGGAATTAACCTATATTTGGAAAACTGGAGAAATTTACCACCATTTTGATTCAGTGCAACGTAACATGATTGTATGTATTGTAAACATACCAGGGGCTTACACAAACAACACATATCGCGGTATGTTCTTGACGCTCAGAGATAACGATCTCTTGCGGATGTGGTTTATCCAACGTATAAACCGTTAAATATCCGTTAGACAATAGGCCTAATTATGTGTAGGACGTCACATCTTTTTATTGAAGCGCGTATAAAATGATGGCCCGCAGCACTACTTGGAACAAACTGAATTAAGGATATACCCCTTTTGTAGTCATTTTGAAGTATGTGTCCCTTGAGTTAGTAGTTCTATGCTTCTCTAATGTTTCATACACGGGCCCTATTCACATTGTTTTTAATTTGTTGTATATATGTTTATCTTTTACATTTTAAGACATGAAAAACCCACGTATGCAACAGGATATCTACTTAGGTTTAAACTATCCATGTGGTATTAATAACTGTATTAAGTTTTTTTTTATAACATTCCCTGAATCATTTCTTACCACACATCTCTTTTCCTAATATAATGATCTTTGATGAATAGTCAAGGCAACTTAAATAGAATTTTACATGTTTTGATTTGAGAAAAAAATATTTCAAAATACATTTTACAACATGGTCCAGATACAAGTTTGTTGATTTTTTACAACATGAAGAGTATAATGTTAACAGGTTGTCTCACGTTTATAATGATCGTTTATGTCTTTTATATTACTTTAGAGTGTTAAACATCTCATTACACAAACCATTTATCCGCAGCGGTAATAACGATGTTGCGTTTTAAGCAAAAAATGTGTGACGGCCATTGAATTGAGAACATATTTTATTACTTTCAATGACAAAAACTATTCCCATGGAGTTGCGGAACGATTTACACTCATTTTTAACTTGATTTTCCAAAGAGAGAAGGGTGTTTTACTATTGGTTACATTATTTTTCAAATATGTTTCATCGACTTATTTGAGCGAAAAAACGTGCTACTGTCCCTTTAAATGCCTTACAATCTTCTTAATGGGTTTTGGGTTTTAGTGGGATTTACAGTTATACACATATTCAGGTTGATTTAAATCTATGTTCGAAATTATTCGTTGGATATGTGAATATTTTTCGAAGAAAGCGCCTTGATAACCAGATAAGAACAATGATAAACATATCCTGTTTTGAGGAATTTGTAAGTTCCAGTTGGAGAAATTCCATGCATTCAAATATACACCCTGTCATGAAATGTGATGATGTTTAAACTCCTCGATTCACACGTCATGAAGTGGATGATAATATGTAAGTTTCTTGAACTTACACGTCATGGCATGTGATACTTTGTATGTTCCTCGACTTGCACCTCATGACATGTGATGATTTGTATGCTCCCTGACTTACACCTCATGAAATGTGATAATTTGTATGCTCCCCGGCCCGATTTACACATCACGAAATGTGATAATTTGTATGCTGCTCGACTTACACCTCATGACATGTGATACTTTGTATGCTCCCCGATTTACACCTCAGGACATGTGATAATCTGTATGCTCCCCGACTTACACCTCATGAAATGTGATAATTTGTATGCTCCCCGGCCCGATTTACACCTCACGAAATGTGATAATTTGTAAGCTCCCCGACATACACGTCACGAAATGTGATAATTTGTATGCTGCTCGACTTACACGTCACGAAATGTGATAATTTGTATGCTGCTCGACTTACACGTCACGAAATGTGATAATTTGTATGCTGCTCGACTTACACCTCACGAAATGTGATAATTTGTATGCTGCTCGACTTACACCTCATGAAATGTGATAATTTGTATGCTGCTCGACTTACACCTCATGAAATGTGATAATTTGTATGCTGCTCGACTTACACCTCATGAAATGTGATAATTTGTATGCTGCTCGACTTACACCTCATGACATATGATACTTTGTATGCTCCTCGACTTACACCTCATGACATGTGATACTTTGTATGCTCCTCGACTTACACCTCATGAAATGTGATAATTTGTATGCTGCTCGACTTACACCTCATGAAATGTGATAATTTGTATGCTGCTCGACTTACACCTCATGAAATGTGATAATTTGTATGCTGCTCGACTTACACCTCATGACATGTGATACTTTGTATGCTGCTCGACTTACACCTCATGAAATGTGATAATTTGTATGCTGCTCGACTTACACCTCATGAAATGTGATAATTTGTATGCTGCTCGACTTACACCTCATGAAATGTGATAATTTGCATGCTGCTCGACTTACACCTCATGAAATGTGATAATTTGTATGCTGCTCGACTTACACCTCATGAAATGTGATAATTTGTATGCTGCTCGACTTACACCTCACGAAATGTGATAATTTGTATGCTGCTCGACTTACACCTCACGAAATGTGATACTTTGTATGCTGCTCGACTTACACCTCACGAAATGTGATAATTTGTATGCTGCTCGACTTACACCTCATGACATGTGATACTTTGTATGCTCCTCGACTTACACCTCATGAAATGTGATAATTTGTATGCTGCTCGACTTACACCTCATGAAATGTGATAATTTGTATGCTGCTCGACTTACACCTCATGAAATGTGATAATTTGTATGCTGCTCGACTTACACCTCATGAAATGTGATAATTTGTATGCTGCTCGACTTACACCTCATGAAATGTGATAATTTGTATGCTGCTCGACTTACACCTCACGAAATGTGATACTTTGTATGCTGCTCGACTTACACCTCATGAAATGTGATAATTTGTATGCTGCTCGACTTACACGTCACGAAATGTGATAATTTGTATGCTGCTCGACTTACACCTCATGAAAGTGATAATTTGTATGCTGCTCGACTTACACCTCATGAAATGTGAAAATGTGTATACTGCTCGACTTACACCTCATGAAATGTGATAATTTGTATGCTGCTCGACTTACACCTCATGAAATGTGATAATTTGTATGCTGCTCGACTTACACGTCACGAAATGTGATACTTTGTATGCTGCTCGACTTACACCTCATGAAATGTGATAATTTGTATGCTGCTCGACTTACACCTCATGAAATGTGATAATTTGTATGCTGCTCGACTTACACCTCATGAAATGTGATAATTTGTATGATGCTCAACTCACGCATCATGACATGTGATAATATATATACTGCTCGACATGTCACACGTTCATTTAAACACATCTACAATTATTGAAATGTATGCACTTAATATAATAATAGGCAAAAAGGTACCACAGCGCTTTAAGTTTCAAACACAACATAACTTTATCTAAGGTGTTGAAATAGTTTATTGTATATTTTCTGTTGTAGCACCGCCAGTGAGATTTGAGGTAAGTATAATGTTATATACAGGTGAGTTATCGACACTAAACTAAAACGATAAAACTATACACACTAACATGGTAGTGGTAGTGATGGTAGCATTTATACATGCAATGTTGTCTGCGTAAACTTTGTACAATATTTGATCACAACTTTGAATTATGAATTCATAAAATATAAACGGCTATCATTCAAAACTAGGACCGACAGTAGTTACTTTGGCTCTTTTGTTTTATTAGATTGTTGGAGTAAGACTGACCCCGCGCACCTGAAGCTATAGCACCTCGGTATTATGGCCTCGGCTTTCATGATTCAAATGCGCAAGGGTTCATCTAACTTGAACACTGAAGTCGGTCGGAATCAAGCGATATCTACACCCGATATCTTGTTTTTAAAATATCTCTAAAATGAAATCGTCAAAATACTATCACATCACCAGTTAATGATCTCATACTATAATGTCAAAATGCTGATGGCGTCACAATCCCATGACCTCACTAAGATCACTGCCAAAGAAGCGTTTATGCACTTTAATGTTCATATAACGGTTAAAGAGTTTTATTGATGATGAATAAAAGCACACCCTTGTGTCATTGCTAACATATATTTATATATATACATATAAATTAAATCACAAATGAGAATCATAGAAAATTATTCAGTTGACCTCAGAAATAAGAATGTATGAGTCAAGACGATGACATTGTTTTAAGTCAAACAGTAGATGTTTCCCTCGCAGTGGATGTCACTACAATTGCAACGTCATAAAGACGCCGTCAACATACGACATCACTCGAAGCTGAAAATGTTGTGACGTTATATATTTGAGTTTATAACGTCATAAAGTTGTGACAAAAATGAGGATGACGCCATATTGATGTCAATCACTGCATGTACTGGCCGTGAAGCCTAAATGTACACATATATTCAAACTATTCTATTAATCTGTCAGTAGAATTCTCAATATGAAATTAAGTATCATGTTAAATCCTGAAATTTATGCAAATACTTAATATCAGTCGGAGAATGGAATAGAGATTTTAAAAGGAGTTTTATTCACAAATAGTATATACATGCCAAGTAAAGTTTTCATCTTTACACCTTTACATCTTTACTTTGTTACAATACCATTAATTTCTTATGAAATCTCATTAAAAAAATATTTGACCAGAAACCTATGAGAATGAGCTGAATTTTGAATCTCATCTCCACTGAAGTTCTATCTCATTACTTTTTAATATAAAAAGCAATGAAATGAAAGAAGATATGATCTTTTATTGCAATATATATATATATATACACACATCAAATGCTAAACAATGAATTTTTCAAATTCAAGATTGATAAAAGTTATTTAAGTTTGTGAACCAAACTCATTTATAAAATAAACCCACCAACAAACTTTAGGACTCAATAACGATCATCAATAAATAACAATACTTATTCACTTTGTTGTTATCATATTTTCCTCTACAAATATATCTACGACGTGGTCGTTTCTTGTATACAAAATGGTACTTTTGCTGTTGTGGGTACGAAGTATAAACCGGAAGTACTGTTGACGCTTGCGTGGTAGCCCATCTGTGGACATCCGGTATTTTGACAAGGCGAACACGTTTCCTCGCTGATGGCTATTTCAGAAGGACACCTATAGGTGTCAAAACTGCATCCTGAATTGATTGATGCCGTGAACATATCCGTTGATCGCATGTGACTGCAAGCGAAGGCGCCGACAAAACCTGAAGATACAAGTTTTAAAGTTTGTAATTCCTTGATTTAAAAACAGGTGATGTAGGCTAATCAGAAACATTTGTCAAAGCACAGGTGAAGTTTAGCGCAAATATGTTGCGCAACAGAGATGAACGACCAGTTTTCCCTGTGCGCGAACTTCGCACATAGGGAAAACTGGTCGTTCATCTCTGTTGCGCAACATATTTGCGCTAAACTTCACCTGTGGTCAAAGACAAGCCATAATCCTATTTTGGGAAACAGAAACGTGTAAGCGTTTTATCATTTAATGTGTGTTCCTCGATGTATGCTGTTTAAAATTGCGAAAGTAATTGACCAATAACATGTTGATAAGTAAAAAATACCATATCCGAGACAAACACTGAAAATACTTCGTATTCGTATCATTTATATCTTTATTTTTAGTACATGTGGTAGTAAGAAACACTCTACAGTCAAAGCCTTAGAAGTTACTTGGTCGATGTAGTCGATGTAACACGAGATTCCATTGGATAGATATTAGGGAGAGAATCTGTGGTTCAATTCTGCCGCTAAGGGATTTTACAAGACCCTAGAAATATGGCTCATTTGCAAAAGTGGTGACATTGCAAGAACTGACTTGAGTTTCCTCTGTGGGGAGGGATCATGACCATTAATACCCGGCGTTGAAGGAATAACTAACTGGTTGAACTGCATGAATACTTACTCGTTGTTCTGCCAGACAGGAAGTTGGCCAGCATGTAAGTAATGTGTCCCGGACATCCGGGTTGTTTCAGTCCGCCATTAGGGTAGAAGTCCACGTGACCAGAACGCTGCTTGATTCCAAGACCTGCAGAAACATTTTAGAAAATGAATTCGAGATTGGCATGTTGGTCGTTCAGAGATTCTGGAAGATAAGTTATGTAAATGTTTTGAAGCCTACACGAAATTGGATTACCATGCTGATTAAATATGTGGTCAAGAGTGCTGTAAGAGTACAACAATGTCCGCCATGTGTCCTACTGATGAAAAATCGATCCTCTAAATAAGCATAACATGTAAGGGTAATCTTTAAAAGACAAAATCGTGTAATATTACTCTGCATGTAAAGCCGCTGTAGCACGTTCTTCCTGAAATATAACATGCTTAAAACGTGCTACAGCACCTTTAAGTTGAGATGGTCTTTGATCAGCTTCAACATATGACCTCATCTGTGACAAAGCATACACGTGACAAGTATCAAAGGCCTATCACTGACCAATCAGAATTTATTGCAATGGTTAATCTTTACAGCAAATCTCTCCTTCACCAAGTTAAATGTCAAATGGTAATATATCAGCGTTATAAGCTCACCATTCACATTTCAGTGTCAGTTTTTTTACAGGAACTATATGTAAGTATATGATGTACCTACCCATGCGGCTTGAGACGAAGGGCGCGGCGTCAGTATGCAAGACGTCCACGAACTCTGCATCTGTCTCGTCAAGACGGACCTGGGGATGTTCTCCTTCAAACAGAGGTCCTGCCGGGTCCAGACCTGTAATGGAAGATAGAATTCATCCTTGAGTCTTTTCCAATGTTTCAGAAATGACTTGGGCTAATTAAACTATTCCCCGCTTTCAGCGCTGACACAAGCATCACACAATGCCATTAGTTTACGGCCATCTTAGTGCTAGGAACATACGTCAGGGATTGGGATGACAGTCTTCCTAATAAAGTATTTTTGAATTACTCAGAAATGAAGTTATCTTTGAAAAATACTATCCATGTTACACTAGAGTCAAATAAAACCTTGATAATCCTGCCTTTATCAACAGACATTATTCCACCCTACCTGTGATTCGTCCAATACGTCCATTTCTCGTCCCGGCATGCCCCGCGATGTGCGCGCCAAGACTCTGACCAATCAGATGGATGTTCTTGGAGTCAGCGCCTGCAAGCTCTAGTTTCTCGAGAACCAGGGCCAAGATTGCTCCAACAACTCTAATATCGGCCACGGACTGTTGGTAGTCCATGATACTAGCGCCCTTCCGCCAGTCTACCACTATGACGTTCATCGTCTCCTAAAACAGAGCATATATCATTTAGAAACACTTCTTGAAGTTGAATATGTTAAAAATGCGATATGGAAGGCAACTTCTTATATGGGTATGACATTTGAAGATTCTGTATCGAAATGCGATAACCTGATAATAGAGATATAACTTGATCGATCTGAACATCCTTAGTCTGACACTCAGACACTGAAAAAAGTATTTATTCTGAAAAATATCACCATTTTATCAAATATTGAAAAGGATACTGAAAGAAATGGATTTCTTTCTGTAAAAAGAGGCTAATTTTCAATGTATTTTTTTATGAGAGTCTATGTGTTAGACAAGCACATCCTCTCCGAACATTACTTGGCGAAACAACTATACTAACCCTTTGATAATAACCTGTTTGAGAATCACTCATACTATTGTCCTCACCAACAAAAAAAGACAAAAACATTTATGATAAGTAACACTAATCATCAAAGTCTACACCAGGGCCGTGTTCAAGAGAGGTTTCAAAGTAATCGCTCAATTAGCGATTACTTTTAAACCTCTCTTGAACGCGATTGCTCAATGTAGCGCGAGCGAACTTTGAGGTTTTGCACCGTGTCGTTCAGGAGAGAATGAGCGATGCTTGAGCGCTACATTGAGCAATCAATGAGCGATTATAAGCGCTCGATGTTATGGAACGGAGCCCTGTAACACCATTCTATTCCCATTCTGATTTAACCTTAGGTAAGCATATCGGACTGCTGGTTTCTGATAAAGAATAATATGATTTTCGAAGCTAAGATAATCGGAACTACCATACAGTACCTTCTTGGTGCGAAAATATGGGCAGAGAACTATTGGTATCAAGTAACTTAACAATTCACCCTCCATGGACCAGGTAAAACACCAACCTTTTTTAGGAGCTCCGCCACCATTTTCTTTACCCACCGATTGTTGCCACGGTCCTGGAACCCGTGAATGATGATTTTGGTCTTCAGTTCCGGTTTGTAGACATTCCTGGACTTGATCTTGTGCAGTCTGCACGTGCCCAGGGTGTGGTAGATGTTGTGGAGCCTGTAGAACCGGAACTTGACTCCCAGTTCTTTAGGATGGCGGGGTAGAAACTGTGTGTTTGTGAACGGTGCCTTGACTTGGAAGCAACCGAGTTTGAGCATTTTGAAACAGACTGTTGGCGCTCTGTGTTTCTGGTAAAACCATCCTGCAAAAGGAATGAACAGTTTGAGTAAGTTGTGTTTTAACGCATGAGAAGGAAGAAAACATATACAGATTTATGGAGTGCATGGCATCTACTTGTGCATGGAAATGTAAGAACATGACAGATGGTTTTGCTAAAACTGATGACGTTCAAGGTGCCACGAGGTCCGGAGTTCGAATCTCGCCATTGGCTAAATTGGCAACCTCTTCTACTGTAGAAAACTGTTCTATATGTTGTCAAAGATTGCGTGTATTGCAACATTGAAATTCAGAGCCGTACTACCCATAGTTCGCACTTTCAGTTGACATTGCAAGTTTCACTGCAATGCAGATCCACAATAGCCTTAACGCTTTCTCCCTCCAATAATAAGTCACAAAGATACAAATGAAAAGCTAATGAAAGTGGCGTTAGAATTCCACATAACTTATTAAATATGTTTTTCAAAACTCTCACATATGCGCCTGTGTGAGTAAACCATGTTGCTATAAGATAGATATTGTCTTTTACAAAACTATATGTTAGATGTTATTGGTTTCGAATACACCACTTGTCTACATCAGTATTACACGTTGAAATTAACGTTAGTTTAAGATAATGAAACACGGCATTAGCCAGAATAGATTCTCTTCCGATAATTGCATTTTCAGACTATAATATTTTCAAGCACCAACGGGACAAAACACAAATAAAGTTGTCAGACATAACTAATCTGTAATGTATAGATGTTGAACTAACACTAATGAAGTAATTTCCGCCCGTCTTTATAATAAACCTACTGAATCAAGTTAATAAGTTATACACTAATGAAGTAATTTCCATCCGTCTTTATAATAAACCTACTGAATAAATTTAATAAGTTATACACTAATGAAGTAATTTCCATCCGTCTTTATAATAAACCTACTGAATCGAGTTAATAAGTTATACATAGTGAGACGACCTTTTCAGATTATAATTAAAGCGAAATAACTAGGAGCAGCAACAAAGCAGACACATAATTACAAACACGTAAATGAACACATCAATTCAGTTCTCCGTGAGCAGTAATTAACATCCATTTCAACTAGAACAAGCATCACCTTGCGGGCTTCTAATAATATACAATAACCAGGAATATAGGTCATAACAATAAACAAGAAGAAATTGCTAACGTCAACACAACAATAACGCCACTAAAAATCGTCAGAAATGCAAGACGGGAATGGGTGACGTTCGAAACATTTCTATAAGGATGGAGATGCATTAACCTAATTATAGAGTTGCCTCCCCTTATCCTATTAAATGCAGATCTTGCTGTCTGCGCCGCAGTCTGTACATGCGTTCATGCTGTTTGGTTATCAGAGATGAATTACCTTATCTCTTATTCCTTATAACTACATCCGATTCTTAATCACAGTTATCATTAGTAGGTCGATGTCCTAAAATGACCCACTTGTGTATCTGGACAGGCCATAACTCACCAAGATGCAGTCAGACGATTTATGAGTTTGATAAAACACCGACATTTCATGTTGACATATGTGTCCACCTTGACGTTTTAATTGCGGTATCAAGATATGCTTGATGCCAATCGCCATGAAAACAAAACAGTATTTGAACACGCGAGGTTATGAGGTGTATGACTAAACGGTAAGAAAGGTTCGCCAGAACTCGCCAGAAAGCTTGGATATATTCGCGCTATCACAACATGCCATTTGTTTAAACACATGAGCGTTTTAGTTTGAATGATATATGGGGCCCTTTACATCCGTGGTTCTGAGTCACTGCATTAAAATCTAATAAACATTAGATAATGAGACAAGTATTCCCAAAGCAAGCATACAACCAAATGCAATCTAAGATGATATAAACAGCGAAATCAAAGGTAAATCTACTATTTAGATTTCATTAATGCCAAGGAATTCAAACAAATCTACTATTCATATTTCATTAATGCGATGACCATTAAAAGCTGTAATAACATGTTGAGTAAATGAATGGAAGCATGTGGAATTTTAGGATTTGCATTCGTCTGATTATATATATTGAAAAGTAAAAAAGTCACAAAGCCATTTCGACTCCGACATATTTCATTGGTATAAATATACTGCCTGATGAATATTAAACATAACTTGTAAACATTTCCAACAAATCTACTATTCATATTTCATTAATGCGAACGATCATTAAAGGCGCTGTAGCACGTTTTTTCGCTCAAATAAGTTGATGAAATGTATTTGAAAAATAATTTCACCAATAGTAAAACATCCTTTTCTCCTCGGAAAATAAAGTTTAAAACGAGTGTACATGTTTTGGTTAAGCCATGGGAATCGTTTTTGTAATACAAAATAATAAATTGTGTTCACAATAAAATGGCCGCCATGCAATTTTTGCTTTATACGCAACATAGTTTTTACCACTACAGATAATTTGTTTGTGTAATAAGATGTTTTACCCTCTAAAGTTAATTTAAATGACATAAACTATCATTATAAATGGGAAATTTGAAAAAATAAATTTTGCAAAAAACGTGCTACAGCGCCTTTAAAAGCTGTAATAGCATGATTGGTTGATGAATATAGGTCTACTGACGCGTTTAGTAACGTTTAGTAACGGTTAGTAACGTTTAGTATCAGTTTCTGCATTAAACGGCCTGAAGAAGTAGGTACGTTAGCCAAGCTTATTTCAACTTCTTACATGCCTGTCAGAGATTCATATTATACTTGAGAAATCTAAAATTGAAAGGTGTATATATAATTTTACGTAAACAAATGTATACCTGTTAATTCTATCAAAACAAATACTACTCAAAGAAAGACCCAGAAGCAAATCGTCCACTTATCTACAAGATATGTTAACACAGCTGGGTTATGAAATTCTCAGGAGGTACCGGGGCGGTTCGAGACGGATATCCCCTCTCCAACTGATTGTGCAAACAGAATAATTGGAAATTCTATAACAGCTCTCAAATACTTCCCAGGCTCCCGTCGTAAGAAACGTTGGACTTTGGACTCTAAAAATCCAAAGACTAAAGATAGCATCGTTTTTGTCTTCCTTTGTGAATGTTGTAGAAAGTTAAGGTTGTTCAAGGACTTGCGTAGGTTTATGTTATGCACTGGACGTTTGTACTTACTTGTACTTATCTATATATCTAGTGCGGAATTTATTCTCAGATTTTTATAGATTTTAGAGATATATTCGAAGAACATCTAAGATATATTCGAAGAACATCTTGAAGAGGATAAGTGTATAAGATGATTAAAATATTACTGAATATTTTCCTTCTATCCACCTTGGGGAGTATAATCGTACAAATCGTATAAAACTGAATATTAATGTATTGTACTAGCTGTCATTAAATACCAGAAAAAGGGTGAAAGTTGTAAAAAGCCATATGTGTAATACAAGGGAGAAAATTACAATTACTATGAATTATGGGATCAAAAGAAGCTTGTGAACACCATCATGAAATCATATGTAATGTATATCAAAACAGTTCTGATAATTATCCACTGAAGATGAAGTTGGTCAGCTGATACATTGTACTGTTAAGATCCAAAGCAGTATCATTGACGTAGATTATTGGACATTTAATCTACACGAATGGCTGTTCCCCAACATCAATACATAATGTACCTATTACACCTGTTGTTGGTTAATATTCAGTGCCATGGTCTTTCTCAAAGACAAAGTAGGCCTATATCCGCTCTGTTCTGATAACTATCCCCCGGAAACTAAGTTAGTCAGCTGAAGAGTATTAATGATGTGACCCAATGCAATAATGCATTTTCTCAACACAAATGACTGTTCCCTAACATCATTACATAAAATGGTTATATCACCATTTGTCTAACACGGATGTGCATTCAGTACCATGGTATGTCTGTTGTAATGGATACGTCATTATCACGGTCATGCGCAGATCCAAATAGAACCTCTTCGAGTAATCCAATACAATTCGTGCACCTCAAAAGAAACTTCACTACATTTTCAACAGTGTAAAAATCTAAATACTGCAGCCGGAGAAATTAGATTTTGAAGACATGATGTGTAAACAGTTGACCGCAATGTCATACATCAGAGCATAATACTTTTATTTTTGTGTCTGTTCAAGTACACTTGAACTCTCTTTTTCAAAATGGGATTTCGCCAGAATGCTTGGCGTTTAACTTAAAAATTCATAAAATGTGGAAATGTAATTGATACAAGATGTTGTCAACACACATTACCTGTTGGACTTTAATTTGTTGACTTAGGATGTCATAAAACAAGCAAAAAAACTTTTTCACT
The DNA here is from genome assembly GCA_936450465.1 of Gibbula magus. NCBI lineage: Eukaryota > Metazoa > Mollusca > Gastropoda > Trochida > Trochidae > Gibbula > Gibbula magus. The sequence goes on from OW388292.1 coordinate 51,643,899, forward strand.
GTCCTATCTCGTCCAGTTAAGGAGATTCGTAAACGATGATTCTTAAAACATGTGTTTCTCAGAAATATGAACAGATCATGTTTTGAAATTAACTTATTGAAAATGCAAAAATTGGAAGGGGGAGGGATGGGGGTTCTAATGACACCTCTAAAACAAATTGAAGAGAAGCGTTTAATTATGCATTAATGTAAAAAATGATTAAAATCTCATATGCCTTTTTGTCTTAATTGTCAACAATTGTTGGAAAAAGGATGACATGTAATCAATGAGTTACTTCCTTATTTAGCAAGGTAAACGATGTTTTGATGTCCGCAAGTCAACTTAAAACCATAAAAACCAGCGCCATTCCAATTTCTTTATACTTTCTTAAAATGTCAATTTGAGTCATTATCTTTGAATAAATCTGTCACAAAATCTACTTTTCTCATGTCGAATGAATATTGGGGGTGCTTAATGATTGCGATATGTATATTTCTACTGATAGTTCTTTATTGCTTTAAAACGTTTACAACTTCCACAGGTCAGCAAGGACGCGTGAATCACCCGGTGTTTTATGTTCATAACTGTAACACGTGCTAGCTTGTTAAAAGTTGTGGAAATGATATGTCATCACTTTGGAGTTGGCTGACATGACTTTTGATGATTTAACCAAATGATCAATGTCTACATACCTGTGGCAAAATGACATAAACTCTACAGTGACCAAGGAAACACCTCAGCGAACTGACGCAAGCTTGACCCGTCTCCTCCACCTCCTATTCGTGAATGACCACTGCTATTGCCAAGACAACCATCCTTACTAACTGTCTGTCAACTGAGGTTGCTTGTACATTTCAGCATGCTTCACGTGCAGCACGATATAAACGGGATTGTAAGTTACCGATACATACAAGCCAGAGTTTGACAGTTTGATGCAATGTTTTGCCAGTGTGCGAAATAGGTGCCGACCTTGAACCCTCGTGCACTTGACAGACGACGCCTCGGCAGAACGGCCTCGGTGTTTATCAATTACGTGCGCGGTGCAACGAACGTGAACATTTCGATCTCAGTTGGTAACCATTACATAACATCTTCTTTTGTCGTAATTAAGAATAGGAAGAGTCATTAATGTCATATTTTACACCTGTGTTCAGTAACACGAAATGTCTTAGTAGTTAGCGAGCGCTCATGAACACTGGTTGTTAAACCAAGACACCCGTACGCGGTCATCCTTTACGGAAGGTCGGGTTCTAGAAAAAATAGGACGCGAGCTTATTCTTGAATGAAATAACTACGAAATAACTACGAAATATTATTTTATACTTTTAGGCAATATACTCTCCATTTGACAGACAAGCAGAACATTGAGACTGCAGAGGGATCTCAATGAACTGTTAACCTCACGATGAACTCATGTCAGTTCTGCTCCAGTTTTGAAACTGATGCATTGGTCACTTAATGGCTTTCAACACACCTTTATTTGATTAATTAGAAAATAAAAATTTCAATTAATAGAATACAATAATTAACGTTCACACCTTCTCCTCATTAATGTGTTTAATAACTATTAGTATCATATATATGGTAACGTCATAAAGACCCCATGGATGATCGCTACATAGTGTGAACCCGTCGGAGATTCAAAACATTTCCAGACTATGTATATATATATATATATATATATATATATATATATATATATATATATATATGGTTCGGTAAAGCCATGGGAATAGTTTTTGTCATTCGAAATATTAAAATGAGTTCATAATAAAATGGCCGCCATGCAATGTTTGCTTTATACGCAACATCGTTATTACCACTACGGATATTTGATTGATGTTATAAGATGTTTAACCCTCTAAACTAAATATAAATGACATAAACTATCATTATAAATGTGCTACTGCCCCTTTAAGTCCGTGTTACAGGTGTATATATAAGAACATTGTGTAACGTAGTGCAACTAATTACGGTCTGGTTTTAATGAGACAATGAGACTACAAGAGCAATAGTGAAACTATCCTGTATATTTAATGACATCCCTGTTCTACAGTCTTCTACGGATCACTTCCACTTGAAGACAACAACTGCAGAATCATCCTTGGTAAAAAAAAAAGGTTTCATGTAACAGTAAGTGTCACACATTAACACTTAACGATTTGAGAAGTCAAAAACTGTGCTCCTTAGGTTTCAGGTTCTTGTTCTTGATGTGAAGAGGCTGAATCACCCATGGTAACCAATGATAGAGAGGTTCTTATGTTTGTGATATGAACATATTCTGAGTCGTTTGAATGTTTAAACTGTTGCGGGAATACAAGGTTAAAATACGAAATTGAATGGAATCTCAAGGATTAAATATAGGAAAGGCTTTACATTGTGACGTCACATCAGGTAAAGCGAAAGGTATTATCCCCTGAAATGGTGTGAATTAAACGTCTCCCACACATTAAACTAGTGAAGCATTACATCAGTCCACCAAGTATTCATACGGCGTTCATCCTCTTAAAGATATAAACTACGCGCACATTAGATAGGTGTATATATAAGATAAGGTATTTTAGACGATCCATGTACACCTGGTTTCGTTTACTCTTCAGAGGTAATTTGTTACATATGACTTTGATCATGTTTAAACGCAAATTTCCGGGACTGTCTATCCATGATCTTTATCACAGCCAAATCCATCACTGCAGCAATAAAAGATGGCTTACAATTGACCTACAGCTAATATCGGTTAGTTAGAACGGTCCCAGGTCAGTTAGAAAGAGACTTCCGATGTCATATCAGACATCATTTTTCACTACTCTTCGGAAAATGAGTGGTAAAGCCATGGAAATCATTTTTGTAATTCGAAATAATAAAATATGTTCACATTAAAATGGCCGTAATGAAATTTTAGCTTTATACTCCCCATAGGTAGTACCTTTACGGATAATTGGTTTGTGTAATAAGATGGTTTACCCTATAAGTAAATTTAAATGACATAAACTGTCATTATAAATGGGAAATTAGAAAAAATAAAGTTTACCAAAAACGTGCTACAGCCTCTTTAAAGGCTCTTATTTTTTACACAGTCAGGACTAGGTTCAAACCCTCTTTTGAAATCCTCAAATTACTGAAACGCCTTTGCAGATAACCATTCTGATAGTATCCAACTTCACAAAGACCTGGAAATCAGTCGCCACGTACCGAATGACACCTTGTCTTCAACGAGTACCGTATGGCCGGAGGGAGGGGGAAGTAAGAGGGAAACTTCCCCCCTCAGACAGACAGCCAATCTGTGTTAGTGGGTCGGCAATGTATTGTTTCATAAAATAAAATATTCCAAGGTTGGGTCGGACACACCCTCGAGAGGTAGTACGCCTGTCCTCATTCACAATACATCACCTTAAATAAACACGGAAACAAGAATACAATACGTTGTAAATACACGATCGCCGTGTATCCGTCTTGACTGAAAGAATGTTAAATCCTTATGATTTTAAGAGTCCAATAGGGTTCTCGAGAATTCTAGAATAGGATGTACATTCTGATCTCATAAATGGTTAAGAGGAGTAATTGGATTATATATGTCAAGGAAATGATACTTTGTAAGAGTTCTGGAACAGGATGTATATTCTGGTCTTATAAAAGGTTAAGAGGAGAAAGTAGATATGTCAAGTTCGCACATTATCTGAAAAACAAGGAAATGATAATATGTTAGAGTTCTAGAGTAGGATGTACATTCTTGTCTTATAAAAGGTTAAGAGGAGTTATTGGATATGTCAATTTCGTAAATTTTCTCAGAAGAACAAGGACATGTGATTTTGTAAGTGTTCTAGGGTAGGATGTGACGATGTGGTGTAAGGTTTCAAGAACAGTAAGTGGATAGGTCCTTTTCGAAGAATTATCAAATTGTAAGAGGATATGTGATTTTGTAAGAATAATAGTAATCTAGAAACGTGTCGATCTTTATAAGATAAGTTAGTCGGCTTGTCAGTGTCATTGGACCTTCACAACGATAACTGTGACTTTATAGGATTTCTAAAGTAGGATGTAAACATGTGAGTGTGAAAGAATTCTATAGAAATAGGTTGGAGGATTTGGGAAATGTGTATTGAGTAGCATATTAAGTTGATTTCTGAATATATCTTGTGCATTATGTGTCAGACAATTTGAAAATGTTTAGCGCCAATGATCTATCATTCAGCAACAGCTGATGAACATGATTTCACAAACACGTTTTTCTATTCCCTACTGTCTGTGACTCGTCTCATATCCTTAGAATTCAAGTTCACCAGTATAAATCCTCCAAACCAACTCGGTTAAATTGTAAAAACAACAAACCACGTCAAATAATTAATATTTGAGAACCAAAACACTACTTCAGATGATTGTATCTCTCTTGAACAATGGCCCTCTCCATCTTTAACATGTACGTGATGATGCAACTTCATATGCTATAGCTTGGACCAATCCACAACATGTTTCAGCTTAGAGGGATACGGAGAACTGCATCTTCTTAATGTCTGTATATATCCTTTACTTTAATTAATGTTGTAATATACGATCAAGAAGTGACCATCCGTGACAGTGCCTGATGCCATTGCGACCGTTATTAGAATACTTTGTAACGTCATTTTACGTTACGTCAGTCAATAATTTAGGTCTAAACAAGCCTACAAAGGTCAATATAGTCACATTTTAAAACATATTGAAAAGGGTCCTTTTTTTTACAGAAAATTCCAATTCTTACAGTCTCCTTTTCCAATTTTTTTAAAATGGTGATATTTTCAGAATAAATACTTTTTTCAGAGTCTGGGTATAAGATGGCCTTATTCATCATCATCATCATCATCATCATCATCATCATCATCATCATCATCATCATCATCATCATCATCATCACCATCATCAATTCCATCATATTCAGAATATAAGTCTTCTAAACGAAATAACAACAAGAATAGGCTGAACTCTTGTAAGCATAAAATAACATTGACAATGATTTTAGAAATTATTTTCAGCTATATATCAATTTTTCATTGACTCTCTAGAGACCAAATCAAAATACGTTCACAATGTTCCGCCTCACTGCACTTAATCATTCTTTTCTAAGCATTGCGATCGTATCAATTCGGCCATGGAGAAACAGATATAAAAAGCACACAGGCGAAGATAAGCCTCATGTTTGGCATCGGCTAAAGGAGTTATTAGTGCTCGAACTCAAAATAAATAAGTAAACAGCTTTCGACCCCATACCACGCATTCAACCATGTGTGGTTTTGCCATCAAACAGGTGCGCGAGGCGTTAAAATGTGGGAGTTGTCAAAACAAGGATTCTCATTGGCTGGCAACTGACGTCACGTGGTTGACGTAGACGGGAAAACGGTCACCTCGAACTCTACGTAAATGGGAGTTGTCTAGGTTCTCTGATTTGATTGGTTGTTGATCGAGGTCACATGACCTCTGTAGACTCAACACGATAACGTGCACTTAGATGTTTTGACGTACAGTTCAAACTAGTCTACATCTTACCAAATTACATACACTGGATGGGAGTATTTTTCATTAATTTAAATTCTCATATATTCAATGCAAATGAATACATTATTGAAATAGACATAATGATTATTTGCCAATAACTGCACATTGCACAGGCCTACTGTTGCCATGTGTTGGAAACATAATTAAGCATGTTGTATAGCCGTGCTTTAAAATTCTCTGAAATTGTGCCTTAATTAGGTCTGAATCATGACAATTTTTAATAATGTGGTCAAATGAGGTCAAATGGGAAACTCAATCAAATTAGTACACACTGTCATAAAGCTGTATTACCAGGCTTGCATGTGAATCGTATACATGATATTGGCATTGATGAATTGTATATCCTATAGACAAGTCTATTGACCTCTATGGATGACCGCTTCATTGTATAAAGCTAAACACTGGTATGTGTATTGACGTATTAGGTCTCATATCAAATGGCTTGATGACGATATTGGCACCTACTCCGATACGTTAATGTAGGTATTCATGTTTGGTAACAAAGAGGATAATCTTCGAATCTACCTGTACATTCTGTGTGTTGACCTGACCGGTGACCCACTATTTACTGACTTATCATTATACCCCCAGTGCTTACTTATCTTACTCCTGTTGCGTTGATATCTTACCACCTTTAACAATGATATTGCATGTTTATAATCCACAGTACCGATAACAACCGATCATCGCGATTAGAAATGTTGTATAATAAAATATGATATTGAGCTCAGACTTCGTCCTCGGTCAATATTGTTTTTGCGGGTCAAAAACCCCACGTATTGATTAGATCACCAGTCACTATTTGTATATGCACATAGCGACTGCTGATGGTATCTTATGAATGATATTATATATGATTGTCACTATATCATACATGTTTACGACACGAGTGCCTAACATTGTTATCTCCCGAGCAAGAGCGAAGCATAACCAAATCGTGACATTGAGGGAAACACAATCAGATCAGCTGCCAAGCATAGACACTGGTTACCTCCAGTCATTGTAAATGAAGTATATTTGTTCAGTGTAATGCCAAATAACGTTAACGTATCCCTAAATGCTGGTGGCAGGACTCTCATCTCGACATGCATTTACCATACAGAAGAAAAGCATCACTCACCAATGCAACTAACATAGTGACAATGCACACATTCCTTTCACTAACAGCAAGGTTTAAACACAACCCGGATGTAAAAGAAGCTGGGTCAGGAAACACGAGAACTCAAATGTCTTTTTAAGATTTTAAAGTTGTATCTTACATTGACACAGCCGGGACGATAGCTTATTCGTAGGCCGATATACATATATACGTATAACTCAATCTCTTACACTGCATACTATTCTTCAGCATGACACTGATATAGCGCTGATTATATGTTAGAAGCAAAGTATGAGAATCACATTTTAATTAATTTGCAAGTAATAAATATTTAACCACGAAGTTAGATTTTAATGGTACAAATGGTACTGCTGTTATGAAATGCCCATGGCTCGTTTGTAATGCACAGTTATTTTCAAAGCTGTACTTTTTCTTGTTACATGCTAAAAACATTATCAAATATATATGTTGCTTGATGCATCTATATTGGCAGGAAAACAAATGACAACACTATAGCGTACAGTAACTACAAAACATGGAAACTAGCATACAAGCTAACACTGTAGTTATAAACATGGTCAACCTAATGCACTTATGAGGAAGCATTCGATATGTACACCGATAGGTATACAATGTTCATGATTGTCACTGAGAATAGTAGTGTAGAACCAAGACTGATATGTACAAATCATGTCTAACAAATCCTTCCCCTGTCCTATAGTTGTTTTGTTGTCCGTAACTACTTTTGGGTCTTCGAAGACTTGACTCAGTTGATCAGCCTTCCAAAATTGGTGTACTTATAATATTTTTAATATTGGTTATATAGACAAATGATATATTTCATTTTACACAAATTTCAAAGTTCGAATCCACCTAGTTCAAAAAAGTAGTTTGACAAAAATGACTTCGCTAGCAGGTATAGTTTTCGATTACTTGCATAATAAAATAGTGTCAGTTACTTTCCTGTCATGTATAGATTAATGTAATCATTTTTTGTTATATAAACATTAGAAAAATAAAAATGATAATTATAAATTTAGTAAAGAAAATATGTTTTTAAATACCGCACTTTCCTTTTGTTTTAATAGAACATCGAATGGAAACGTTCTTATTCTTACGTATGTAGTTGCATCATCAAAAGTTGTTTTCGAAATGAAATCAATATATTTAAATCAAAGTTATAAAAAAAGTCTTACCTTGAGCGCCACGTATAAAGAAGAGGAAGGTTAGAGTGAGACTGAATGAGATGTTCATTGAGACAAGGTGTATTAACAAGAGACAGAGATAGTCCACAGAGTATAGGTCTGTACAGTGAACTGCAGTCACAGCTCAGCTCAGTGTGAGAGGCGAGTGGTTGTGGCAATGCATTCACAAACTCCCGCGCTTTTATAGCCGTCTCGCCTCCCCCTGGCTCCCATAACGACAGCCAGACGGGCGCTTGACTTATTGCTTCGTGGGGGTGTTGAAACCACAACTTTTCTTTAGCTTGGTAACGTTCCAAATACGCAAAGACGTAACCTCCATATAGCATCCTTCGATATTCTCTGATGGTGATGCAATGTTTATTCTGAGCAGGTTGGTAGTGGATACATGTAGACGTTTATAGAACAACAACATACTGAAAATAAGAACGTTTTTGTAATGTATGGCAAATCTGGGTTGAAATATAAATAACAAAGTGAGAACAGCTACCAAATGCAAAGACTGTATGCATATTTGTGTTTTCTGGCGCATCAAAGTTAAATATACATATAGATATATATAAACGTGGAAGTGAATAGCGTTGACATTTAAAACATTTGTGGAAATAGATACTTTCATATAGCAAGTTCGTTTTGAATTTTGAATAGAAATGCTACATTTAGAATTTCACCCAAGTGTATTCTGATGCCAAATATAACAACACAAGTTGATAAAGGTACACATATCTGAGTCCTGTCGAGGATATGTTTACTTTTTACGAGTTAATAAAATCGGCAAAATAGTGCATATGGAGATACGAAGTATTTCTCCAGATTCCCCGCCACACGGACGGTTTGAGATCGTATCCCAGTGGACGTACAATTTTGCAAATGTTATTCCTCCAAAAACGGTCGATTTTAATCAGACTGGGCCAGTGGATATACCATTCTTCATGGTACATCTTTTTTCCATCCTCAACTTCCTCAGTAGAATACAATTAGTGCAGCCACCAGCACGCCAACTCAATGCTACTTGCCCAATTTTTAACTGATGACATAACACTGAGTTTATGCGAAAAAAAAGAATATTGTCCTCAAACCATAAGGAATTGTTTAATAAGACATTGATATGCGTTTCATAAGTGTATGTTTCAGTTTATAAGTGTATTTCAAAGATTTACTCTAAGAATTGATCAATGGGTGAAAATCAGGGGAGTATACCGATCATGAACTACCGCAATAGCTATCACAATGGTAGGTTACAATAGACTATCGCTATCGCAATAGTAGGTCCAAATATAAATACTATCGCAATAGTGAGTCACAATATATAGACTATCGCAATAGTTAGTCACAATATATAGACTATCACTATCTCAAAATTTAATCACAATATATAGACTATCGCTATAGTTAGTCACAATATATAGATTATCGCAATAGTTAGTCACAAGATAAAGACTATCGCTATCACAATAGTGAGTCACAATATATAGACTATCGCTATCGCAATAATGAGTCACAATATATAGACTATCACTATCTCAAAAGTTAGTCACTATATATAGACTATCGCAATAGTTAGTCACAATATATAGACTATCACTATATCAAAATTTAGTCACAATATATAGACTATCGCAATAGTTAGTCACATTATATAGATTATCGCTATCGCAATAGTTAGTCACATTATATAGATTATCGCTATCGCAATAATTAGTCACAAGATAAAGACTATCGCTATCACAATAGTTAGTCACAATATATAGACTATCGCTATCGCAATAGTGAGTCACAATATATAGACTATCGCTATCGCAATAGTGAGTCACAATATATAGACTATCGCTATCACAATAGTTCGTGACAATATAAAGACTATCGCTATCGCAATAGTGAGTCACAATATATAGACTATCGCTATCGCAATAATGAGTCACAATATATAGACTATCACTATCTCAAAAGTTAGTCACTATATATAGACTATCGCAATAGTTAGTCACAATATATAGACTATCACTTTATCAAAATTTAGTCACAATATATAGACTATCGCAATAGTTAGTCACATTATATAGATTATCGCTATCGCAATAGTTAGTCACATTATATAGATTATCGCTATCGCAATAATGAGTCACAATATATAGACTATCACTATCTCAAAAGTTAGTCACTATATATAGACTATCGCAATAGTTAGTCACAATATATAGACTATCACTATATCAAAATTTAGTCACAATATATAGACTATCGCAATAGTTAGTCACATTATATAGATTATCGCTATCGCAATAGTTAGTCACATTATATAGATTATCGCTATCGCAATAATTAGTCACAAGATAAAGACTATCGCTATCACAATAGTTAGTCACAATATATAGACTATCGCTATCGCAATAGTGAGTCACAATATATAGAATATCGCTATCGCAATAGTGAGTCACAATATATAGACTATCGCTATCACAATAGTTCGTGACAATATAAAGACTATCGCTATCGCAATAGTGAGTCACAATATATAGACTATCGCTATCGCAATAGTGAGTCACAATATATAGACTATCGCTATCACAATAGTTCGTGACAATATAAAGACTATCGCTATCGCAATAGTGAGTCACATTATATAGACTATCGCTATCGCAATAGTGAGTCACAACATATAGACTATCACTATCTCAAAAGTTAGTCACAATATATAGACTATCGCAATAGTAACTCACAATATATAGACTATCGCAATAGTTAGTCACAATATATAGATTATCGCTATCGCAATAGTTCGTGACAATATAAAGACCATCGCTATCACAATAGTGAGTCACAATATATAGACTATAGCTAACGCAATAGTTAGTCACAATATATAGACTATTGCTATCGCAATAGTTAGTCAAAATGTATAGACTGTCGCTATCGCAATAGTTAGTCACAATATATAGACTATCCCTATCGTAATAGTTAGTCACAATATATAGACTATCGCTATCGCAATAGTGAGTCACAATATATAGACTATCGCTATCGCAATAGTTAGTCACAATATATAGACTATCGCTATCGCAATAGTTAGTCACAATATATAGACTATTGCTATCACAATAGTTAGTCAAAATGTATAGACTGTCGCTATCGCAATAGTTAGTCACAATGTATAGACTATCGCTATCGTAATAGTTAGTCACAATATATAGACTAACGCTATCGCAATAGTGAGTCACAATATATAGACTATCGCTATCGTAATAGTTAGTCACAATATATAGACTATCGCTATCGTAATAGTTAGTCACAATATATAGACTATCGCTATCGCAATAGTGAGTCACAATATATAGACTATCACTATCGCAATAGTTAGTCACAATATATAGACTATCGCTATCAGAATAGTTAGTCACAATATATAGACTATTGCTATCGCAATAGTTAGTCAAAATGTATAGACTGTCGCTATCGCAATAGTTAGTCACAATATATAGACTATCGCTATCGTAATAGTTAGTCACAATATATAGACTATCGCTATCGCAATAGTGAGTCACAATATATAGACTATCGCTATCGCAATAGTTAGTCACAATATATAGACTATCGCTATCGCAATAGTTAGTCACAATATATAGACTATTGCTATCACAATAGTTAGTCAAAATGTATAGACTGTCGCTATCGCAATAGTTAGTCACAATGTATAGACTATCGCTATCGTAATAGTTAGTCACAATATATAGACTATCGCTATCGCAATAGTGAGTCACAATATATAGACTATCGCTATCGTAATAGTTAGTCACAATATATAGACTATCGCTATCGTAATAGTTAGTCAAAATATATAGACTATCGCTATCGCAATAGTGAGTCACAATATATAGACTATCACTATCGCAATAGTTAGTCACAATATATAGACTATCGCTATCAGAATAGTTAGTCACAATATATAGACTATTGCTATCGCAATAGTTAGTCAAAATGTATAGACTGTCGCTATCGCAATAGTTAGTCACAATATATAGACTATCGCTATCGTAATAGTTAGTCACAATATATAGACTATCGCTATCGCAATAGTGAGTCACAATATATAGACTATCGCTATCGTAATAGTTAGTCACAATATATAGACTATCGCTATCGCAATAGTGAGTCACAATATATAGACTATCGCTATCGTAATAGTTAGTCACAATATATAGACTATCGCTATCGCAATAGTGAGTCACAATATATAGACTATCGCTATCGTAATAGTTAGTCACAATATATAGACTATCGCTATCGCAATAGTTCGTGACAATATATAGACTGTCGCTATCGTAATAGTTCGTGACAATATATAGACTATCGCTATCGTAATAGTTAGTCACAATATATAGACTATCGCTATCGCAATAGTGAGTCACAATATATAGACTATCGCTATCGTAATAGTTAGTCACAATATATAGACTATCGCTATCGCAATAGTGAGTCACAATATATAGACTATCGCTATCGTAATAGTTAGTCACAATATATAGACTATCGCTATCGCAATAGTTAGTCACAATATATAGACTATCGCTATCGCAATAGTGAGTCACAATATATAGACTATCGCTATCGTAATAGTTAGTCACAATATATAGACTATCGCTATCGCAATAGTTCGTGACAATATATAGATTATCGCTATCGCAATAGTTCGTGACAATATATAGACTATCGCTATCGTAAAAGTTAGTCACAATATATAGACTATCGCTATCGCAATAGTTCGTGACAATATATAGATTATCGCTATCGCAATAGTTCGTGACAATATATAGACTATCGCTATCGCAATAGTGAGTCACAATATATAGACTATCGCTATCGTAATAGTTAGTCACAATATATAGACTATCGCTATCGCAATAGTGAGTCACAATATATAGACTATCGCTATCGTAATAGTTAGTCACAATATATAGACTATCGCTATCGCAATAGTTAGTCACAATATATAGACTATCGCTATCGCAATAGTGAGTCACAATATATAGACTATCGCTATCGTAATAGTTAGTCACAATATATAGACTATCGCTATCGCAATAGTTCGTGACAATATATAGATTATCGCTATCGCAATAGTTCGTGACAATATATAGACTATCGCTATCGTAAAAGTTAGTCACAATATATAGACTATCGCTATCGCAATAGTTCGTGACAATATATAGATTATCGCTATCGCAATAGTTCGTGACAATATATAGACTATCGCTATCGTAATAGTTAGTCACAATATATAGACTGTCGCTATCGCAAACGTAAGTCACAATATATAGACTATCGCAATAGTTAGACACAATAGACTATCGCTATCGAAATAGTTCTTCTGGGTCGATAGTCATCCATATTGAGAAGTCAATATTCTTATGAATAAAGAACAAACATCAGATATCGTCCATGCAAATTCTTCTCGTGTAATGATCTATAACCTAACGTGTGCCGCCTATGACGCCACTTAGAAAAAAGGTTTTATGTAACAATAAACATAAAAAGATATGGGCCTTCTGTGGCGGACTACTCATTAATATCCAGTGGTTTCTTTCTTTTGTTGCTCGGTGTACATGTGAATGCGACCATGTTCGAGTTTTTATCCTAGTCTACAGTGTTTAGTAACTGTAATTAGTGCATAAAATAAGGACTATTAGAATGTAATATTTCAATTCACGCTTGATGAAAACATCAAAACTGAAGTTACAGACAATTAATATTCTGTCAGGACAAAATGACAACAGTGTACATTTATAAAACAAGTTACACTCTCTGTTTTTGTCTCAACAAAATTACTTAATTATCATGAGCTGTCTGTTACCTGGACAATTGTCTCTTTTCGGTGTCAGCATAGTTTGACGAACAATTCAGAAATATGTTATTTTGATAATGATAATGATAATAAAACATGCCATGAATAACTGAACTTTCACAATGATTTTGCATCACATCAGTTATGCCTTACTATGTTTGAATTTTTATTATACAAGCAACATCAAAAGATAGCTCAGCTTTGATTGTGCTTCTTAATCATTCGGCGCTTACTTTTGAACAGTAACACGATCAAATCCGAATGCATATGAGGCGAGCTTTACGATCAAATCCGAATGAACGCTTCCGGGTCCTCGCGTGGCAGTGGGCCTGCTCGTTTTGCTTCAAACCGGCTGATAGCCGGTGCGCACGATCACGTGACCGGCTAAGCCGGCTCGCTGACCGAAACGAATGCACCGGGCGAAAGTCAAGATGGTGGACAAAACTATCGTGATCGTTTGTCACGTCATTATAAACCAAGACAGAGGACTTTTTATTCAGAAATTTATTTATCTTGAATCTACGTAATGTGTTTTAAAAAAATCCAATATATAATTTAGTCAATATTTGCTTTATGTCAATAAGGTAGACGTATTAGATCATAACTTCACATATTTTATTAAATATAGATATAAATTATACCAGAAATTAAACCAGATGCATTCAACTTTACGAATTATTTATAATATTTTAAAATCCTGTGTAAAATCATTTTGTTCATGGATAACTTATTCTTTGCTCTATTCACGAATAAAATGTCATTGGTTTTGCTGATCTTTTAGTCATTTATTGACTCGCTTCGTACTCAAGTTGTGAACAAATTAAAAACGTTGTTACGGCGCTACTCTTCAAGGGTAATATTTTCTTAATGTATGCTGTCAATATTGTTTTCAGTATGAAAATAGATAGACATGATCACAATAAAGAGATAGAATACTCAAAAGACTCTTTCAGAAGTATATAACTAATTTTAAATGATTAGAAATACTTGCCATTTTAAATGACCAAAACAAAACAAATCACCAATTTTGTTTTTAAAAATTCAAAAAATTCAGACGGTGAGTGTTTTTTTAAAACCAAAATTCCTTTTTTTAAAAATTGTGTTTGAAAATCAAACTTTATTGTTGTTATTGAAACTTCACTCTATATACACACACGTAATTTGATTGAAAAATTCCTAATTTAAAAATATGACTGGTTATCGCTGCCTCAGGCTCTTCCATATCAAACTGGAAATATGGATATTAGTTTAAATTAAACTTTTCAAAGCTTTAGACGTGTTTACAACTCGGGGAAATTTATCAAATTTATTTTGCACGATGTTGCAATTCACGATACTGATCATGTGCCGCCATCTTGAGCCGCTTTTAGCCGCTCAAACGAGACCGGCTGATTCGGCTGTCAGCCGGCAGGCTTAGCCGGTTTAGCCGCTCCAAAACGAATGCGTCAGCCGGTAAGCAAATCGAGCGTGGCCAGTGGAAGTTGATGGACTTTGGAGAAATATTGTTTACGTTTTTGTCAGTGTGTTTTAGTATTATATTATCCGAAAATGGGCACTCAGGTCAATATATGTTGTATTGCAATCGCCGCAGTGCTGATTAGATGGTCTGTTTCGTTGAATTCATATTCAGGTAGGCGTGTTTCTCAATATGAAAAGTCGACTATATCCTCGAGTGCCCAAAGTTCGTGGCCCTAAGCAACTATCAAGAATTTCTCTTCAATAAATGCATGTCAGCCTAGTTTGAAAGTTTACAGCAAAATTTTAACATTTTATGAATTACCTGACAGGATCAGGTGGATATTTTATATTTTAGTAGAAGCTTTGACCAAGGAGAAACAGTGATTTTGAGGACATTTGTTTAGAAAATTGCCATTGTAAATGTTAAATTGGTTAAATGCTACTGAAAGTTGTATCAATAAATTTTGTTTGAGTTTTGAAACAATAGTCCGGGCGTTTCAGATATTTTGCGCTAGTCATAATGGAGCGCGCACATGTGTAAATGACGTCACGAACTTAGGGTACTAACGAACTTGGGGCACTCGACCATACTTCAGTTTACTTCACTTCAGTCTTCAGACTCACTAAAATGAATCTACTCAACCAGTCAACAGATACCTCAATCGTAATCAACCAAGACCAGTGTGGAACAAATTCATGCTTTTCAGGACAAAGTAAAAAATCGTATGATCTTACTAGCAAAAGTCAAAATATGAATTCAAATTTAGAACATAAACAACAACAATATTGTTATTTGATGTTGTTTTTTTGTTGATCTGTACTGTAGTGAATGGTCTTAAGAGCTAAGGCAGTCAGTTATCGATGTCAAACATTCAGTGAGATGATCAATGACATGACGAAAAGCCGACAAGGATTTTAAATTTTATTCTCAGTTTATTAAAGAAAGGCTAATTTTTTTAGAGTATATTTACTTTTTCTTCAATTACCATATTTCCTCTAATAGGGGCGGGACCTCAAATAGCAGCTGGGGGGTAAAGGTACCCAAAGGTGAATAAGAGCCGGGTCTCCAATAAGGGCCGGGCCTCTAATCAATGATCACCCCCTACTAAATATGTTTCCCATATATGTTCCCAGGCACTAAGAGGGTTGAACTACCACACTAAATTTGATTTACATCAAATTGCAAGGAGTTTGAGTTATTGTAAATGGTTGTCAGAGGTTATCAGTGAATTGGTCAAACCTGAAAATAAAATAAGGGCCGGGCCTCAAATAAGAGCCGGGCCTCCAATAAGCGCCGGGGGTAAGGGCACTTACATGTTAAGGGGCCCCTTTTAGAGAAAAGACGGTACTTTAAATATTTCAAAAACTAAAGATTTATCTAAATGTATTACAGGACACAACAAGCCTCCTATGTTCGGAGATTACGAGGCACAGCGACACTGGCAGGAGATCACCCTAAATCTGCAGCCTGCTGACTGGTAGGATGTCCGCGTTCTATTGAAATTGTTTATTTTCACGTGGAATGAATATCTACACTGTTACCTACTATAAAAAACTAAAAAAGAGAACTGAACAACACATGCATGTATGGTATCAAAGACCTCAACATAGCAAATAGTTTTGGAGCATTTACTCTCTATTTTTAGCTCATCAGGCCTGAAAGGCCCGATGGGCTTATGGCATGGGATGGCGTCCGTCCATCCGTCCGTCCGTAAACTTTTCACTTTTTCGACTTCTTCTCCAGAACCAATAACTCTAGAGAGCTGAAATTTTATGTACAGACTCCTTGGCCAATGGGGATTCTAAATTGTAGATTTGGTGACCCTGTGACCCCAAATAAGGGCCCCAGGGGTCATAACCTTAAAAGCTATTTTCATCTTCTTCTCCAGAACCATTGACTCCAGAGAGCTGAAATTTTATGTACAGACTCCTTGGTCAATGGGGATTCTAAATTGTAGATTTGGTGACCCTGTGACCCCAAATAAGGGCCTCACAGGCCATTACCTAAAATCCTGTTTTCATCTTTTTCTCCGGAACAAAAAGGTCTAGAAGGCTGTGATATTGTATGCAAACTCTTTAGCCAATGGGGATTCAAACTTGTAAATTTGGTGACCCTGTGACCCCAAATATGGGCCACAGCCTAAAAAAAACCTTTGAAAATGAATTTTGAACTGATATTTTATGAAACTTCAATCACAATGATTTGAAATGTATGTCGACTTGAGATAACAATCTACTTTGTGGACATGTTTGTTAAATTGATGTAATCAATGTGAAATGAGAACTATTGAATAGCCTATGAACTGAAAATTGTGACAAGGCATAAAGGACTAAATTGAAGAGGAGTTAAGAATTCTTTTATTTTATATGAACTGCATATGACTGGTGATGAAATGATAAGATAAGATTATTTTCATCTTCTTCTCCAGAACGAAAAGACCTAGAAGGTTGTCATGTTGTGTAAAGAGTCTTTAGCCAATGGAGATTCTAAATTGTAGATTTGGTGACCCAGTGGCCCCAAATAAGGGCATCGCAGGCCATTACCTAAATTCCTGTTTTCATCCAGAACAAACTAGAAGGAATATTTTGTTCAGAATGTTTAGATGTTTGGATGACAAGGCTTAGAACCGAGATTGTTTAGCCAAGGTGATTCTAAATTGTACTATGTACCATGAGATTCATCACATTGCCTGTTCTCTTTAAGCCTTATACAGTTAGATCAGTGCTGCCAGTGTTTAGTGCAAGCAAGAGTCTATTACATAATTTGGCGGTAAAACACAAAAAACACAGCTGGCTTGTAACCAGAGCCAAGGGGTCAGAATATTGCATAATCTCCTGTGTGTTGACCTTGCTGAGTGCTCTCTCTCAATTTCAAGAATAAGATTTGTCAGGGTTAGGGATCGTACATTATGTTGAGACAACATATTTCTGTCTTCATCATCAAACAAAATAAACTCTGATGAGCTACAGAGCCCATGGCTCTATTTCATTTCAGTTTGCTCTCACACATGCACCTTGACAAAATCTCCTTGAAAATTCTACAAAATATGACCATTGTCAATTACATTTTTTTCAAAATCATATTAGATATCAGCTAAGAAAAACGGTTTCTTGCTTACCGGTATATTCATTAATGTAGGTAATTTTGGCATCTAATTATCTGGGTGGAGTGAAGGCTTTTTAAAATTTTCATTTGCTCCTAAGAAATATGTGTTAGGAATATGTCCGCTCATTTGAAAAATGCCTACTTTGAGGCTTGCATCAAATCGCAGTGAAATATTGTGATTGTATCATATCATATCTTGAAATTTATGTTTTGTCATACCTTTTTGGATAAACTCATTTACAACCATAACCAAAACACAAATGTTTGAAACTTTTATTTTCCCAAAAATCTGTTTGGACAACAGCCATGATGGCGTATTAAACACTGCCATCTATAACAAAAATAATGGTTGTATGGTTAGGAATCACTCACAGTCTAAGAGTATATCAGGTACTTGAGATAGTTATTGGTAATTACCTGTTGAGTGACATTATTAGAGATGGGTCGCATAGTTTTATGAGTTTTCTTAAAGCAATTTCATGAGTACTGGTAAAGAAGCAGAATATTTGTTACTTTGTGTGTGCACATGTTAGTTAAAATTAATTTGGTATGAATTTACGTTTAGGTAATTAGGTTTTTACAGAAAAAAACATGTATTTTGGTAATTTATACCAGCACATAGGCTATTTGTTCCTTTGTAAACCATTATGATATACACATGATAAGATAAATTCAAAACGCTATTTATTCACTTGTTTTTTATGCATCATCCTCGGTTACCCATGGTTTTATATATGCTCCGTTACTCTCCACTATATCACCCATGGGAAACCTTATCAGGAGAATCTGTACTCAAATTACGCGCCATTGGCCGGCGTTAGCCAATCAAACTGCTATGCAGCTTGGACCTGCGAGCCAATGACAATTCGTTGCAAAGCACGCGAGGTCAATGTGTTAGCCCTCCGTCACCGGTTATCTCCCTTGACCATTTCTGTCTTATCCCATTTTTCTTGGTTACTGACTTCGTCACGCTGGCCAAGGGCGGGTAATTTGAGAACAGATTCCCCTGATAAGGTTTCCCATGGGTGAGATAGTGGAGAGTAACGGAGCATATATAAAACCATGGGTAACCGAGGATGTTTATGCATGTACTAATGTTGATTTATCATAAAGGTTTGGAGTCACTGAAGTAATATCTTATGATTACAGGTACAAGAATACAAGCCAAAATGATTTGCTGTACTGGGGACTGGATTATCCCCCCTTGACTGCATATCACAGCTATGTTTGCGGCTATGTGTAAGTAAAACCATGTGTTTTGATTTTATAAAGCAGTTTATAACTCAACCGCTGTGAGATAACTCATTTGATAACAATGAGATGGTTACACACATGTTTGATACCACCGTGTGCTGCTGTAACGTCATAACTGACGCGTCATAGTGGTTTTTGGTTGACGTCACAATGTTAGCCGCGCGAAGGTGACCTATTTGCAAGTGAGAATGATTTTCTTGGAATTCAGCGCTATTTACATCATTGAGTTATAAATAAAATACTAAACCCAGTCCCGTTTGATAACATGCCTATGAAACTCGTGGATGGCATCAGTATTTAACTCGCTTTCGCTCGTTAAAATACCAAGCCATTCACTTGTTTCATAAACATGTTATCGAACGGGACATTGTTTAGTATTCTCTATGTATGAAATCAGTCCCATTCGACGGCCAACAGGTGTTAACTTTTGCTCTAGATTGGCAACATTTTAAACTTTTTCTTTAATTTGCCATTAAAATTCACAAAAATAACACTTTCAAGTCTGTTGATTTATACAGTGTATATTGTTCTGAATAATTAACAGCATATCAAGACAGCTATGAAAATATTAATTATGTAAATTCATTAGGATGTCTTTAAACTTCTGATAACTATGTCAGCAAAAGAAAGAGTGATGGTTAATGTTAGTAAGCTTTGTATGAGTATATGTAACAGTATCATTATTACTCCCTCTTACCTGTTTGTATTCAGTCAAATATGTTATCATTAAAGAACAATGGTGTCTGTTGCTTCTGATCTATTTTACCTCTCACTATGCCCATTCTTTCATGTACTGAATAACTTGATATGATTTATTACTTATCATTTATATACAGAGCACGTCTGATTGATCCTGATTGGGTGAAGCTGAACTCATCGCGTGGATATGAGAGTTATCATCACAAACTCTTCATGAGATACACAGGTGCGGCAAGAGTTATCTCCCCTATGCAACCTCAATGCTCAACTCTCTATTTTTGTGCCTGTGATTAGGGCCTCCATAGGTCCACAATATTGGACTCAATCTCGAAATTAATAAATTTCAGCTAAGTAGCAGCATGTCACAATATAACATTTTGTTAGTCTTTGAGGTTTTAGATGACTGATATACTACGAAGTACTACCCATTTCGCGATACAATATGGCCATGTGTCCCCCCAAAATACCCAGTACGCATACGACATTCAGCACTACAGTTGATCAATCTAACGCCATTTCAGGTTCAAATAAAATAATATTTAGGCTATTTATTTTCTGTCTCAGTGATAAAGACATGCATATGACAGAGAAGGAAAATTCAGATAAGATAATATTTACATATAATTATTATGCTTCAGTGACAAAGGCATGCAGTACAGAAGACAAAAGGGTGCCGTTGAATAAATGTGTGACAGTGTCCTGTGATTTTCAAATCAAGTGTAGATAATGAATAGCTAGGAAGGAATTTGACATCTAATGTTTATATTAGAAATCATTGCAGTGCATGTATAAGACTATGGTCGCCATGTTTATAAACATATGGTCTTGATCATTTCATGAAGGGTAGCAAGTATAAAAGTAGAAATTGGTTGATAAGTTAGATACTCAATATTAATATAATAAACCAACAAAAGTTTGATTGGTTGTTCCCCTGGTGATTTGACCAAACACTTGACATGGAATATTTTACCTCATATGTCGCTGTCATTATCATTATTCTGTAGTGATATAACATTTCGATTATTGACTTTTTATTACACAAATACACTGAAATAATAACAGAATACATTTATTCTGAAAAAGTGTAACATTCAGTATTAGAAACCTGTCTACTGTCGCATGTCAACTCGACCAGCATACAATTAATAAACACATGTTTGATTTTTAACATCAGTATATCGACCAACTTGACCATATAAGCTTAATATTTATTTACATGTGTTGGTACAAACTACATCTGATATCATCAATTCAATGTTTTAGTTGGTTGCATTGTACAATTTTAATTGCGACCAAGGCTGATGTCACTGTTCACTTGTAACGTGGTATAGAACTTGTCCCTCAGGTACCACGACATACGGGGTCCACTGCAGTTGTCGTTAAATCTTTTCAGGCACAACATGTTCAATGTATATAACTTGCACAAGGTGACTAAAATTAATGTAAAATTAATGTGATCCTTTATCGAATCCTCGAGTCCCAGAAAATGGACTCGAGTCCAGCTAAACCCGACTCGGACTCGAGTACTCCAGTACTCGAGTACCCGTGGAAGCCCTACCTATGAGGCTTATATTTTTCAATTGACGATTATACTATTGTAAGTTACATAATCAAACATGACAGATGGACTGTGCATCATCAGTTGAACACTATCAATGAAGTTCAGTAGCAATGGGTTTGGCTTATGGAATTGGTGACCCGGCCTTCATGGCTTGATAATCTGAAAATTTGAAGGTTGATTCCTTGACCCACACATGATTTGTAATACTTGTGATGTCACCTTGGGCAATTTCCTTTATTTTACACGTGCTGTTGTTCACCCAGTAGTACAAACCTGGTTTTGAGGTGAAAGCAATGTGTTACCACTCTAGCACCGGGTCAGCTTCAATTATATATACTCCTTATAACCTGAAAAAAAAGAGAATAATGCATGTCCATGTACTAGGATAATGACGTAAATCACAGGGTATGTATCACTTAGAAATAGCGTTTATGAGACAAATATGCCTATATACATTGCTGGATAAATTGAGAGTTGAAGGGTCAGTCCCTGCCCCAAACTGAGACACGAGTTGAGAGAC
Organism: Gibbula magus; assembly: GCA_936450465.1. Taxonomy (NCBI): domain Eukaryota; kingdom Metazoa; phylum Mollusca; class Gastropoda; order Trochida; family Trochidae; genus Gibbula; species Gibbula magus. Next base: position 51,666,145 of record OW388292.1, read on the forward strand.
TTGTGGTGTCACCCTCGGTAAGTGACTAAGTTCGAAGTGTGCCTCTGTCCACCCAGCAGTAAATGAGTACATGGTATGATACAATGGTAGTCTGAATTTGAACCTTGACAGGCGACCGGTTGTACTTCTTCAGGGAGTTCCTTAATCGTTGATCAGGGATAATATGTCAACCAGCGCTTTGAGCATGCAATGTGCATGGATTTTTGCACTATATAAATGGACTATTATCATAGACCCTACCCTATTACTATATAAAAGAAACTTTTCCTTTATACAGTAATAGGATAGGGTCTATTCGCATATATGTCTTTCTAATGCTTTTTGTAAGCGATACACCCTTCCTATGTAGGTAGGGCCATGGGTAGATATACATATTGATTTATAAGGAACTTATCCATATCATTATTATTATGATATGATAGAAGGATATATACATTTCAGTGTTGGTAGCTGACTTGTTGATCTTCCTCCCCGCCGTCATATACTACGTATTAGCTCAATGGAGGCTCACTGCTAAGGAAAAGGTCAGTGTTATAATAAATCATACATTTCTAAACGTTAAAAGTTATCAAGAGATGCAATATTTCCTGGATAACAACTTTTTTGTTTCTGAAGCATATGCTGTGTATGTTCACAATAATGAAGTTGTGTTTTCACATGTTTTCTACTTCTAAATGTCCGTCAAAGAATTAAAAGTTATAATCAGATGATGAGACTTTATGAAAATGGAATACAAAGAACATTTTAATTATTAATATGTTGATTTGATTGCTGAATAAAAACTCTAGAAGTTGTTGAAGATTGATGTAAAAAGGACATGATTTTCATTTCTATTTCAGACTTTTGCTGCTGCCGCCCTTTTACTCCTCCCCGGTCTTATCCTCATTGATTATGGACATTTTCAGTATCCTTTGTGTCTCTTTCCTGAAATCACTTTATCGGGTACTAACTTGATCTTTGACCTATTCTGTTCTTGAAACCTAGGTCAATGCCACTGTGAATGTTACAGATAGAAATATACCCTGAACATGCCGATTTGATTACGCAAGTAGGTAGTGATGTTACTTTTATTCAATCAATGTCCTTAAACATAGATATATCTCAAGTGAAGTCAAATCTTTTATTTGCATGAATACCATCGGCCCATATACAAGGAAACATATATTCAGTAGTAGATACATAGCATATAAATATATGATAATATAACAATTAACATACTGGGTATCCGCATGATTAAACACAAAGTAACTATCTATTAAAGGGGCAATAGCACGTTTTTTGCAAATTTTATTTTTTCAAATTTCCCATTTATAATGATACTTTGTGTCATTTATATTTTCTTTAGAGGGTAAAACATCATATTATTCAAACCAATCATCCGTAGTAGCAGTAATGGTGTTGCGTATACAGCAAAAATTTCATGGCGGCCATTTTATTGTGAACACATTTTATTATTTTGAATGACAAAAACGATTTCCATAGCTTTTCCAAACTATGTACACTCATTTTTTAACTTGATTTTCTGAAGAGAAAAGGGTGTTTTACTATTGATGACATTATTTTTCAAATACATTTCATCGACTTTTTTGAGCAAAAAAACTATCTAACAATCCCCTTGTGCCTGAACGAAACTGATCACTCCAAAGGCTACAAATCCAAGCCCATCCCCTCTGGTGTAGTCCACCGTAACTACTACTAAGGCATGATTTCGTTGATTTAAAAAAAAACTCAAAAAGTTACCAGGTTACAGGCTGTCTGACATACACTGCCTATCTGTATATAACCTACACAGGGACATGGTCGGCCATCTTGGTTTTGTCATAATGTGCCTGGAAATCGGAAGTTGGATTAGTCTACAACTCTTGCAAAGCGCATTTTAGCCAGGGAACTAGTTTAACCATTTACAGTGAGAGCGCACTGAACTTTCGTATAACCAATTTTGTGCAGTCAACGTTTATAACTCATTATTTACATTTGTGAATGTTTATTCTTAACTCCAAACTAGATACAATGGTGCGAGTCTTGGTCTTGCCTTATTGGCTGTTGCATTCATTGATAAAGGTCATGACCTCTTTGGGTCGGTGACCTTCTGCCTGGCCTTGAACTACAAGCAGATGGAACTGTACCACGCGATGCCGTTCTTCTGTTATCTACTCGGCTCCTGCTTCCAGCTCTCCTTCAGTAAAGGGTTCGTTTCACCATTTATTATATGACGAGCAGTGAAATACTGGTATTTATCAGTGAAATAAACTTTTAAACTACAGTGAAAATAACTTATAACTTCACTGGGACCAGTGACTGGTAATCATATTATTTTGATGTCATAAAACATTGGTCTGACGCAGTGGACTTAATCATAGTTTTGCTAATAGGGGCTTCGGGTTTTACATTTCAATATTTGCTGTATTGTTCATCTAGTCCTGAATATTGGGGTGAAACAGTACACTCGAGCTTCAGTTTGTTATGTACTGCATTACAAAACCCTCTGTTCTGTACATTTCAGAACTTTGAAAATGAAGTCTAATGAATGTAAAAAACTGAAAATATGAATAAAATTTTATGAAATTAATGACATAAAATATGGTATGTGGTACAAACTGAAAATACACATGCATGGTACACGGAAATAAAAACAAAATACTGCGGTTAAAACAATGTAGTGATGAACTGTTTCACCCTGTAGGTACCTGAAGCTGATGATGCTGGGTCTGGTGGTAATAATCTCTATGGGTGTCTGCTGGCTGCCCTTCCTCAACGATGTCGACACCGCGCGGTCCGTCATCACTCGTCTCTTCCCCTTCAACCGGGGCTTGTATGAGGTCAGTCTCATTCACGCTGTCCTACAACATCTAGAACCATGACCATTTAGCAGCGAGTCATAGAATAGTCCTAACTTCAGCTTGGTACATATCTCTGTTGCGATTCCTTTAAGTTGGCCAATAAGAATGGCTAATTCAGCACCTAAACTGAGTAAACACATAAATAAATAAATGCAAAGATCACTTAATTAGCCAATTGCTAAGTATGTCTGAGCCACCAGTTGTGATATTAAACAAGCCATATGAAGAGGGCAGTGTCCAAAATACTTTTAGTCTCTACTGACAATCAGGGTCTCCTTTCACAAAGCAACCTTTACTAAGGTTAACCTTATCTCCCATTGTTTAACATTTCCCTAAGGTTACCTTAGTGACTTACGATCACCTTAGTGCTTTGTGAAAGGGGGCCCTGGGCAGTATGTTATCGGTTAGTGTTGGATGTCATCCTGGGTTAAACTTGCATGGCCAATAAATGCTTACTAAAGATGCAGGATATGTTTAAAATAGCTACCTGCCCACAAGCCAATTGCTTGTTACTTCAGTTGCAATAGTACGGTAGCAAGCATACCGTCCTGGCCTGGAGATTTATGATTAACTAAGTGTCTTCATGCTGCAGGAAGGTTTGGTTTTGGAACCACTAGACCTAATGCCAGTAAAGACACAAACAATATTTAGAACATTGTAAAGAATGTTCAGCCCATCTGAACTTATAGTCCGGCCATACATTTGTGAATCCTTGGATTAATGTGTGTAGAACTGAATTACACCCAAACTTCTTTGTGGTTCTTTTTTTCCCAATCTCAGGACAAGGTTGCCAACTTCTGGTGCAGTTTGTCCGTGGTGGTTAAACTGAAAAATCTCCTGACTCAAGACAGACTTGTGATGCTGTGGTGAGATCCTTACACCTTTATATAATATACGAGGGCAATTGTGTCAGAGTTCATTTTCTTACAATGCCCTAGGACAAATGTATATCTTCAGTAATAAATAGAACACGATTTTGACTTGTCTAAACATTTTCACGAATCAACTACGAATTTTAGATTCGTAGTCGCTTCATAAACTATTCGTTACTCATTCGTGTAGTTCGTAACAAGTTTGTAAACAGTTCTTGGAAATTCTTAGTTGATAATTTTGATGGTCTCATCCCCAATAACTCACGATTCATCTACGAATCATCTACGAATCATTTTCGAATGTCCCGAATTAAGGATGAAAATTCGTATTGTATTGGCAACTGTTTCTTAATTATTTCGTACAATTCGTTCATGATTCGTAAAAAAAATTGTATCTGTATCGTAGTGTTTCAGCATGAAAAGCTACCAATTTTCGTAAGCGTTTCGAACAAGTGAAATTGCTGTTCACGAATTTTGTCGAATGCTTACGAATTTATACAATCACCTATTCGTGGCTATTCGTGATAATTCGGCTCGTAGTGAAATAGGGGCATCAGTACCTACTGAAAATGAACAATTATAACGTCAACATTATCACAACAAGAAATATATATCTAAATTTACTGTTTTAAATACATAAAGTATCATGAGTATTGATGTCATACTTATTGTCACATCACCATTAAATATTACCGTCTCATTTTAGGGTAGTTTTTCACTCTGAATAATTTGTTTGAACAAGAATAAGGCAGAGAAGTAAAATGTTTTTATGGAGGATCATCTTATTTATTTTCCCGAAGTGTAATTCTATTTCGATTTCATGTTCTACACCAAAATTTTGCCATTATGAAAATGAATTTAGCCACCAAACTTTCAGAAAGCCTCCCAAACAGTTCAACAGTAAATAGGGGACGGAATAGCGCAGTGGTTAGCGTGGTCGGCTTCGGATCAAGAGGTCCGGGGTTCGAATCCCGCCAGGGGCATGGCAACTTTGTCTGCAGTAGAGAACTAGTAAGGTTTGGGTGCAATGCTACACTGAATTTCAGGGTAGTACCACCCATGGTTCGCTAGTTCCAGCCGTTGCTCACAGGTTTCACCGCAATGCATAGCCACATGGCGTTGCGGGCTTTCACCCTATATCGTAATACTAGCAGCCGCGATATAAGTGAAATACTCACCTCACCTCACCTCAACAGTAAATAGCGGAATCTGTCTTTTCATGACTTATACCATGTTTATCTCATTAAGTGAGGTAGAAAGTTTATATTTTCACGAGTGGCACAACCAAAAGTGAACTTTTCTACCTCATGAGGTGAGAAAAACATGATATTTATCAAGAATTATATGATGAAATCCTTGGAATTAAGTCAAAAGGTAATTTTCATGTGATCACCGCTATGAAGAGCCGTCGTCTTAGTGAGACGGTGACATCATTTGTTGTGTCAGGCCATTGTTTTATGATGTAATTTTGTTTAACTTTAACCTTTGAGTAGTGATACAGAGGATATCTCTCTTTTCTTGACAAATAACATGTTTATCTCATTGAGTGAAGTAGAAAGTTTATATTTTCACGAGATGATAAACATGGTATTGACGGATATTCTATTTATTATATGATATTATCCTTGTAATTATGTCCGAAAAAGGTTTTTATTCCGAGTGGCCGCTAGGAACAGCCCATCAGCATAGTAACACTGTGACGTCATAACTTATGACATCACAGTGTTACTTAGGTGACGCTCGTCATATAATAAAACATGTTATTTTTACTGAGTACAGTGAAAATAACACGTTCTTGCTTATCTGGGCTTTATTCCACGGACAGAAAATGGTATTTCAGTACTCATGTAATAAACAGGATTGTTGCTTTTGTCTTTCAGTCTTGGGACTACACTGGTTGCACTGCTGCCGTCATCTCTTCATCTGTTGGTCAAACCCACAACCAAGAACTTTAAACTAGCTCTTGTAAGAATAGTTGACGCTATTATATGAAAGATAGAAGATGATAATAATTTTCAAATGCGGCTCTTTTAATATTTGATTAATTGTTCTAGTTGGAAATCAGAGACAAATTTGTCACTTATCAAAGTTAAATATGTCAGTTATCAGAATTGAATGTTTCAGTTATCTGATTTAAATATATCACTTATCGGAATATGTCAGTTGTCACAATTAAATGTGTCAGTTATCAGAATTACATGTTTCAGTTCTCAGAATGAAATGTGTCACTATTCAGAATTAAATGTTTCAGTTGTCACAATGGAGTGTTTCAGTTATCAGAATTGAATGTCTGTAAATCTATTTATATATGAATATCACAAATATGTTTTACAATTTCAGATAAATTCCTCTTTGGTGTTCTTCCTGTTTTCATTCCAAGTCCATGAAAAGTCAATACTACTTGCAGCTTTGTAAGTGCATGGAATATTCATTGAGTTTCTAACCCAAATATGTTTCATCATCTTAATTATTTACTCAAATGAATCTGGTCATATATCACTGAAACTTGCTTAGACTCTTCAACATAAACATATCTTCATGAAACATTTTGAATATATTATGAAAGCATTACGATCTTTCTGTAAATGTAGTCTTATTTGATCGTTAAAGAATGTATATATATATATTTTTTAACTTACCTTACACTACAATTGCATATACACATGTTTGTTCGAAACACGCGGAGAGTTTCATCAACACACTAAGATAGGATACTTCCCTTCCTAGTGGGGTGATGAACCGGATGCGCATCCCACGGAAGTGAAAGGTCACATGACCATGGGAAACCACATCATTACACATGCTTTCGCCTTAGCGAACGGACGCAGCGAATGCTTTTCGTCAGCTACTACCTTTTTTCTTCGTGCACTGGTGGTCCAGTGCTCACCTTTGTCTTTGCTACGGTTGTAGCAACCCTTTTTCCTTATATTTAGGTATGTTTGCAATTTTACAACGTGTATTTTTGCCTACCTGTCATGCTTCCCTTCCCTCGTCGACACGTGGGTCAGCTGGCTTGCAAGTTTGTGTTCGCTCGTATTCGACAAGACTGCTTGCTTCGCTGAATGTATAGTTGAGGTATCCAGTAACCTTATCCAAGTGGGTTTGCCTATGCAATATACGTTTTTTGCTTGGTTTTCCCGTCTTAAGTTTCCACGACCTTTCACCTCGTAATGGTCGCCATTTTTTTTATCGCCTGCAGCTAGCTAGACTTGCCCGGGGGCGAGGTCACGTGCACTCGTCGTGCACGCTGATTGGCTGTGGCGTTTGTTGTTATTGTTTACTTTCACTGCGAGATGGTACTGCTAAGTTCGTGAGTACTATATCTCGTAGGTTTTTACCGTTTTTAATGTACGTTTGAAAGTGTTTATACTTTGTTAAGACTACGTTTACCGTTCGAAATGGTATTGGCGTAGAACTTAACCCCTTTTTTCTGTTTGTTTTGCAGTTTTGGTTTTGTGTATGCCACGTGAGAAGTGCGTGGTCTGCCGAGGGCCCAAATCTTCTAAGGACCCTCACCCTTCGTGCCTTGACTGCACAACCTTGTGCTCCGAAGATCGTCGGTGTACTTTTTGTGTGAAACTTTCGCCTGATAGTTTCAGGTCCTACGTGAAGGTTTCACGTAAAAGACTCACACAACAAACTCGAAAACGAATGTCGAGGCTGGACTCATCAACGCCAACGACGTCAACGGGCGTCACCCGGGCGTCACCCAGCGCCACCCAAACGTCACCTAGTGCTTCTCAGACCTCGTCTGTCACGACTAGAGCGCCGTCAACACGTGATGTGAACAATGACCAGCTACCTCCAAGTGGACAGGTAGTGAACCAGACGCCACCAGGAGGGGCTGCTGGGGATAACAATGGGGCCCAGCCTCCCCAATGGCAAGTGTTACACCCCCCTCCTATGCAGCAGGCACCTCCCATGCAAATGTGGGGCGGTTATGCCCAGCCTCCAGGTCAACAACAGGCACAGCCTCCACATGTGCAGGGCTATGACCCGAACATATTCATGGGATATATGAGGAATTTTTTCCAAGTTCCGGGTCAACCCCCACCTCATCTGTTACAACCTCAGCCTCCTTTGCCTCCTATGGCCCCCCCTGCACCACCACCTCCCCCGGCACCACCGGCGTCCGTGATCTCGGGGTCTACTAGGAGCTCGAGGTCACGTGCATCCTCGAGATCTAGGGAAAGGAGTCGCTCTCCTATCAACTCCCCACTGTCAGAACGCAACTTTGTTCCTGATTACGATGAGGAATTGGACCCTAACCACCTGGGCTTTGCGGGGGTGTATGGTTGGATGGCGGACAGACTAAAAGACTCTTGTCCATCCCCCGGCCCGGATCTGGACCCTTCTACAACGCTGCGCGAGGACCCTCAGCTTCTCTTACCGGCTCATCCCAGAGTGAGAGACCTCGTCGCCACCTTGAATGAGGAGTTCAAACGTTTGTCGCTGAACCCAACTTTTAAGGCATCAAAGTCAGTGAAATATGACTACCAGATTCATGGCCTGGAATTCACGGATGGTTTGGTATCTCAAGACGAGGAGATGCACCGAATCACCACATCCTCTACTTCGTCTTATAGGGTACAAGACACTAAAGTCGCAGCTATTGACTTAGAACTAAAACGTTGCCTCAAGCCGCTCTCAGCCCTAGCGTCTGCCACGGACGCCATGGCAGCAGAACTGTTAGAGCCAAACCCGGACAGAACGGACCATCTCTCCACTGTGCTCAGGTGGCAATCTCGCACGGTGGGGGATTTGTGTGAACACGTCAAAACTGCCCTGGCCAACGTCAATGCCATGCGCCGTTCAGCCCTACTCAGCTTATCTTCTTGGGACGAAGAGTTCAAGAGGAGACTTTTGCACCAGCCCATCTCATCCAGAGCGGTTTTCAACGGGGCCATTCCAGAGGTGTACAGGGATCACTCAGAGTTCACTAGAACGGAAATTGCTCTGAGAACATTCAAGTCCTCGGCCAAGTCCTCGGCTCCCCCTCGTCCAAATACGTATGTGTGCAAAAGAGACTCTACTCGGAGGGCTGCTAACAGCTTTCGAGGCAGGTTCCCCTCCAATAGAGGGGGTAACTCCAGAGGCCGGGATGGTGGCAAGTCCGGCCGCTGGAACAAGAAATGAACACTCAGGGACGCACGACTGGGACCTCCCGCCCCCAGTCGTCCCAATTTACCCCTCACCAGTAGGCGGGAGACTGGGTCTGTTCTGGGAAAATTGGACTTTCCTGGGCGACCCGTTCGTAACCAGGGTACTACGAGAAGGCTACAGACTACGGGTTCGCAGACCACCACCCCTGACGTCAACACCCCAGGCAAGCGTCCACCCAGACTCACAGGTGAGGCTCTTAAGAGACAATATAAGAGTTCTGTTAGACCATCGGGCCCTAGAAATAGTCAGAGACCCGGTGTCTCTTCCAGGGTTTTACTCTCCGGTCTTCCTGATAGACAAGAGAAATTCGTCCAAAAAGAGGATGATACACAACATGTCGTCCTTCAACGATCTGTTCCTCCAGGAGCCCCCTCACTTTTCCATGACCACTTTAGACCTTTTACGCACCAAGGTCAAGGTAAACGATTTCCTAATCAGTTTGGACCTTCAGGATGCTTACTTACACGTCCCGATATTTCAACACCACAGGAAGTACCTGCGTTTTATTTTCGAGGGGGTTCACTACCAATGGGCGGTCCTACCATTTGGCATATCCACGGCCCCGTGGTTGTTTACTCGGATAACGGCTCCAATCTCCCGTTTCCTCCACTTGCGGGGAATTCAGTTCGACCCGTATATAGACGACTGTCTGATGGGTCACCCAAACCAGTCTCTTCTGTGCAGGCAGAGGGATTTCACACTGCGGCTTCTACGCCAGCTAGGCTGGCTGATCAACCTAGGGAAATCGCATCTAACTCCGTCTCGTCACCTTTCCTTCATAGGGGGCCTCTTTCTAACCGACCAGGACTGTCTGAGAGTCCCTCCAGACAGATGGGAGAAGATTCAGGTCGTGGCGAACAAAGCGCTCAACTCCAGGCTGAATCTCAGAGAGTGGCAATCAGTCCTCGGTGTACTGTCAGCCGCTCAGAATCTGACAGTGAGAGGCCGCTAGATGCTACGCCCCCTTCAGAGATTCCTGCGACCTCTGATAGAGCAGAACGATCTAAAAACCCGTTTTTGTCTACCATCTCCTCTCCACCAGTTTCTCCGGTGGTGGACAGTCCAGTCGAACGTTTGCGTAGGCGTTTGCTTGACAGCGTTCACACAGGATCAGGAGCTCTTCGTAGACGCGTCTCTGCAGGGCTGGGGAGCTCACATGGCAGGGCAGGTGACCTCAGGAGTGTGGTCAGGCGATCAGATCAACTGGCATATCAACCGCCTCGAGTTTCAAGCTGTGATCCTGGCAGTTCGGTTCTGGGCAGAGTGCCTGCGAGGTCAGAAACTCCTGGTCGCCTCAGACAATGCAACGGTAGTTTGGTATATCCGGAAGCAAGGCTCAACCAGATCTCCTCAGCTGTTATCCCAAACCTTCGAGCTGTTTCAGCTTGTGGACAGCCTGGAAATCACGTTACAGGCACGCCACATCCCAAGGTGCAAAAACGTCTTAGCAGACGCCCTGTCACGTCCAGACAGGCCAACCCCAACCGAATGGATGTTACACAGGACATCTTTCGAGGCCATATGCCAAAATTTTCATCGTCCCCTAGTAGACCTGTTTGCGACAAGCAGAAACTGTCGACTGCCACTGTTTGTGTCGCCAGTCCCAGATCCCACAGCCTGGGCAGTGGATGCTCTGTCTCTAGTGTGGGAGGGGTTAGACGCTTATGCCTTTCCCCCACCAGTGTTACTTCCCAGGGTACTGGAGAAAATCAGAACTACAAGTCAGCTCCATCTGCTTTTGGTCGCGCCCTGGTGGCCAGCAAGGTCATGGTTTCCAGACCTTCTCGAGGTAACAAACGCAAAACCCTGGGAAATTCCTCCCAGAAGAGACATCCTGTTACACCCATACAGCCGTCTATCGCACCCGGAACCAGAGAGGTTCAACCTGCACGTTTGGTCCATTTGCAAAGAGCTCTAACGGCTAAAGGCTATTCTTCTAGAGCTGCCAAACTCATCGCCCTGGCTCACAGGCCTTCAACTAGGGGCTTGTATAATGACAAGTGGTCCTCTTTTGAGCAGTATTGTCAATCCAAAAACCAGGACTCGACGTCAGCCTCACCTCAGTTCTTGGCAGACTATCTCATGTTTCTGAGGCGCAAACGCCATCTGAAGGGTGGTACCATCGCCTCCTATTTAGCTGCAATTAACTCTGTCCTCTCGGTGAAACTGGATAGAAAGGTCTCCAGAATTCCTGAGTTGCAGTCTATACTAAAAGCTTTTAGACTGCAGGACCAGAAGGTTAAGTTCAGACCCCCTGCTTGGGATTTGAACATAGTCTTACGACACCTAAGAGCAGCCCCCTTTGAGCCGTTAGCTCGGGCCTCTCTCGACAACTTAACTAAGAAGACCGTTTTCCTCCTGGGTTTAGCCACTGCAGCCAGAGTGAGTGAGTTACATGCTCTCGACGTAACCCGTCTGAAATTCGAACAGAGGCGTCATGGTGTGGCGCACCTAGGGTTGGCCTGGGACTTTGTGGCGAAGAACCAACTCCCAGGCCAACCAGATCGCATGTTCTCGATCCCTCCCCTCTCCTCTATAGTTGACCCCTATGATGACGAGGAGATGGTTCTGTGTCCAGTCAGATGCCTGAGGGAATATGTCTGTCGCACAACTGAGCTTCGGGGCACCCGCAAGAGGTTGTTCCTCCCCATTTCAAAGTCCTCGAAAGCAGAGGTTTCGAAGAACACAATATCCCTTTGGTTGAGGGCTGTCATTCTTGGAGCTTATGATGCTGAGGGTTTGGAGCACCCTTCAGCTAACAACCCTCATGAGATAAGGGCTCTAGCCTCCACCATGGCTCTTCACAGCAATTGCTCCATCGCCTCAATAATGGAAGGATGCTTCTGGAGGTCGAGCACTGTGTTTGCAAGCCACTATCTGCGTGACTTGGCAGTAGAGGACGTTAAGGGCACACAGAGCTTTGGCCCCCTGGTCTTCGCCCAGCAGATCACTAATCCCAGGAGATCATAGGTAAACCTTTGTCAGTGGTTTATTTTTTATGGTTCTTGGTTGATGGTTTCCAACTATATAAACGATTTGCGTGTTATAGTTGCTTACCAATTCGGCTTGGACTGTTAGTAGTTGACCCTCCTTGGGGCTACCCTCCGTCCCTTCTGTCCGATACTATATGCAATTGTAGTGTAAGGTAAGTTAAAAAATTTACAAAAATCTAAATATTTTTTATATTTGGATACTTACCTTACACTACAAAGTCTCCATGCCCACCCGGTGATGAACACTACCTTCCCCTTTACGCCCCTAGGAGGGCTCTTTTCTGGGGCATGTGTAATGATGTGGTTTCCCATGGTCATGTGACCTTTCACTTCCGTGGGATGCGCATCCGGTTCATCACCCCACTAGGAAGGGAAGTATCCTATCTTAGTGTGTTGATGAAACTCTCCGCGTGTTTCGAACAAACATGTGTATATGCAATTGTAGTGTAAGGTAAGTATCCAAATATAAAAAATATTTAGATTTTTGTAATTTTTATGTATATAAATATGATAAGAATGGTATGATTTAATGAAGAAAATATTGGCGAAAATTACCAGTGGCAAGAGATAAAGAGAACTCTGTTTTCTTATTCTTTATGCTTTCCTTGTGACTGATTAACCAATGTAACTGATGTGATAGAGAAGATTTTACGACTCTTCATTTACTTATGAACAAGCTTTGATGAGAAACTAGCTTAGTTTACTTTGGCATTTCTGAAAAGTAATTTGTTTGGTTATTTCATTGAAATTCTTGAAGGAACATTCTGGACTATGACCAATTCTGATAGAAGCTTTCTTTGATACTGTCAAACCGTTATAAATAAATCTCTGGGATCCACATTTAAAACAAAATTATTGCTTTCAAAAACACATTGAAAGATTGAATCAAGATTTGACCCTTATATTATATAATACAGTCAGACCCCGTTTATCCACACAATTTGGTTGCAGTTACAGAAAGTGAGACTGCGGTCAACCAATTCTCATTTGTATAGACATAGAGAAGATGCTAAATGCTTCCTTGCAGATGGTTGTGTTTCAGGATATACGAGGTCTGATCTGACCGCACATTGTAGGAAGCATCCATGGACAAGTATATCTTATATTTGTTTTATCCAGACCGATAGCTGCTGTTGCTCCAACCTTTCCTCTCGCTACCACCTGGTTCATGGTGATATCAACATTTAGGTAAGTTGGTTGTCAACTGTTTGGTAAAGAAAGTTAATCTTGATAATTAACCATTGAACAGATTTAAAATCATGACTGATCACATCCTGTCCATATTTCACATGAAAGTGTTATGTATGAATGTTTCCTAAAATATAGAAATTATTTTATAAGTGAGAATTTTGTCATGGTTGTGTGCGGTCCTGTACATTACTCAGTTGACCACTATCAGCGAGGTTCAGCAATTGACCTTGTTCATGGCTGGATATCGGAGAATTTAAAGGGGCAGTAGCACGTTTTTTCGCTGAAATAAGTCGATGAAATTTATTTGAAAAATAATGTCGCCATAGTAAAAGACCCCTCTCTTTTTGGAAAATAAAGTTAAAAATGAATGTACATGGTTCCGTAAAGCCTTGGAAATCTTTTATGTCAATCGAAATAACAAATTGTGTTCACAATAAAATGGCTGCCATGCATTTTTAGCTTTATACGCAACACGGTTATTACCACTACGGATAATTGGTTCGTGTAATAAGATGTTTTATCCTCTAATGTAAATATAAATGACATAAACTATCATTATAAATGGGAAATTTGAAAAACTAAATTTTGCAAAAAATGTGCTATTGCCCCTTTAAGGGGTTGATTCTTGTCCCCTCAATAAGACACGAGTTGGCAAACACCCTTTTAAGTGACTTTGCTCAAAAAGGGAGATAGAACTCTCTCTTTAAGGGGTTGACATCTTGCCTTAAACTGAGATAGAGTTTCAAGACGTTTGAAACAGTCTCCTTGGATAAGTGACCTTGCTCAAAATGTGCCTCTGTCTGCCAACAAGTAAATTTGGTACTTTGTGGCAGTCTGCAATGGTAGTCTGGATTTGAACCTTGAACATCTGGAAGGGTACTGATTGTAATCTCCTCATGGAGTGTTCTGTACTCCTTGACCATTGCATGATTTTGACATGAAATATGCCAATCTGATTAAAATTGACCATGTTTAAAGGAATAAAATCTGCAAAATCTAACGGGATGTCAACTGGTTCTATAGATTCCTTGCACACGGTCTGATGACACTTGTGTAGGCATGTGTTCTGTACCAGTTTAGCAGAGGCAAAACCCAGTCATTAGTTGGTCAATCATGTCATAGTTTATAATGATTGCCTTTTTGAATAAATTTAGAATCATTCCTAACCAAATGTTAGAAATCAGAAAAGGATGGGTCTTAAGAGTGACTTCCCCTACTTTCTCACACAGAAAGATTTTTTGGGAGGTCTTGTGATTGACCAACTGAATTGCTCAGAACATTGTAGCCGTCATCAGACAAGAGGAAACACCCGATCGATATGTAATAGATATATGATGACACAAGTGGTGTATACAAAAGCGAGTGATAGCGAGATGATAATTTGTATGCACCCACTTGTGTCAATCATGTATCTGTTTTATCCAATGGGCAACGTTCGACAATCTGGTTTTGCAACAATGTTGTAATTACTCAAGGTCGAGTGATAGTGAGATGATAATTTGTATACACCCACTTGTGTCAATCATGTATCTGTTTTATCCAATGGGCAATGTTCGACAATCTGGTTTTGCAACAATGTTGTAATTACTCAAGGTCGAGTGATAGTGAGATGATAATTTGTATACACCCACTTGTGTCAATCATGTATCTGTTTTATCCAATGGGCAACGTTCGACAATCTGGTTTTGCAACAATGTTGTAATTACTCAAGGTCGAGTGATAGTGAGATGATATTTTGTATACACCCACTTGTGTCAATCATGTATCTGTTTTATCCAATGGGCAATGTTCGACAATCTGGTTTTGCAACAATGTTGTAATTACTCAAGGTCGAGTGATAGTGAGATGATAATTTGTATACACCCACTTGTGTCAATCATGTATCTGTTTTATCCAATGGGCAACGTTCGACAATCTGGTTTTGCAACAATGTTGTAATTACTCAAGGTCGAGTGATAGTGAGATGATATTTTGTATACACCCACTTGTGTCAATCATGTATCTGTTTTATCCAATGGGCAATGTTCGACAATCTGGTTTTGCAACAATGTTGTAATTACTCAAGGTCGTCAGCCTGGTGTTTGTAGCTCCGCCCTTGGACCGCCCTGCTGTTTCACGATTGTCCTATCAGAGAGTTTAAAGGTGCATCCATTGTGTTTCATAAAATTTTATTTGACTTTCATACGTTCCAACTCACCACATGTGATGTCTACAATACAAATAAATTCACTCAGCTTGCATATTTATCCCCTATCGCCAAACATATAATAATTACTAGTTTCCAATCAAAATTGAGTAACATCATTATGCATGTGCAGAAACCGAAACTGCACGTCCCATTTACATGCACAGTAGTTATATGACCTATTAAACATTATCAACTCAAAATTGTCTTTTTGTCTGTTATAAATAAGATGCCAAAAATACGTTTGATTCATTGGCGCGCGCCACACGCTGTGCATTGTCCGGTTTTCGATCAGAAATCACTACTTTTACCGGTACCTTCATATCATCAATATGTGAAGTCTACTATAATCAAAATAGTAGTTTTCGGCAACAATCCGTACTTTTCGATGAAGTAACACCATTTATAATGTTTGCAATATGTGACCTCCAACAACACAATGGATGTACCTTTAAAATAACTGTTGCTGATAAATAAGTGACGTCATAGATACAACCACACTTTTCTTGATACATGATGATAAATGGTTTCAAAAACATCAAAGGGAATTTAACCGCCCATTGGATAAGACTCCTTATCCCAATAGATGTACTATTTTGCAGATTTTTCTTTGGAAAATGGTCAATTTTAATCAGACTGTGAAATGTGCCTGAATAGATGTGCTGTAATGATAAACTATTTTTATCATTATGCAAAATGAGTTAGATAGGACTCTGTATTTGTATAAATCCTGATGTTGAGGTTTCCAAACAGATTTGACAAAGTAAAAAAATATATTGTAGGAGTTCCTTAAATTCAATTAAATTTCAAAGATGATCATTTGCAATCAAGTTCCAATTTAAGTGATTGTCAAATTTGGTTATGCAAATATCCACAAATGTGCGATTAATGTTTTCATCTGCTGTGGTTTCAGCAAGTTGCCCCTGTTAGTCAGTGATGGATTATAGATATATAGCATCTGCTGCCTTGATTTCATTTGCTTGTTGCTATGGTTTCAGCATGCTGCCCTTATTGGTCAAGGATGGATTGTTGATAGCATCTGTTGCCATGACAACACTTTACTCTTTGGTGATGTTTGCTTGTCAACAAAGTTTTACAGAAAAACAACCCGAAAATTGGACAAGAATAATAACAAAAGCTTTTGTAAGTTTGAATTTCTTGATTTTGTTATTAGGATATCAGTTTGCCTGATATAGTATCACGTTTAAAGTTTTTGCCATTCTAAGTTTGATACTGATTGCTGTAAGAATTTACAGGCTTTTGTTTCATTAGAGAGATTTTATTGAATAAAGCCTTCTTTGAACATGCATTTTGATACAAAATATTCATGCAGATAGAACTTTCCCTGTCTAAGAGAGTAAGAGAAGGGAGATAACTCTGTATGTTCTAATTTCAAATCATAAACAATTTATCTTCTCTATTCAATTCCTTAACAAATTTTGGCTATTCCAAGCACCCAATGTGGATTTATATCTAATTTCAACTCAGTGTTAAAGAGAGATACATCTGTACATACAAATACATTTTTTACTTGCATTTACCAAATTACCAAAGCATATTTTGTGATTTATTTCAGTTTATTTTGTCGACAATTGGAGCCTGTGCCCTCACTGTAGCCAGTCAGTTTGTGAAGCCCCCTTCGCACCTACCGGACTTGTTTCCTGTTCTTATCTCCGTCTACTCATGCGGACATTTCCTCATGTTCCTTCTCTACTTCAGCTACTTTCAGCTGTTTGAAACTGGGTACAAGAAAATCTTATCTGTACAAACTAACAAAAAAAGTTCCAAGAAAAACAATTGATTATGAATAAACCATCAATTCAATTTTGTTTTCTGTTTTGTAAAATTTAAAGTGTATCTTTTATCTGAACAGATTAATGTATATTTAGATTGTTCTGCTCCTAAAGTTTTGCAAAATTTATAGTCGTTTTGCTTTTATCAGCTCTGTTTCAGAATTCCCCCAATATTTGAGTATACCTGATATAAGTTCAACAACTTCACATTTTTAAAGGGACATTAAGTATTTTTCAAAATATTTTATTTGACTTCCGTTTGTGCCAAGACACCAATGTGCTTAGTAAATTTGAATAATTTCACACAGTAGTTAAATTATCTATCAAACATTACCAAACCAAATTTGTTCGGACGATTGACAAGTGCCAATTGCACTGCATGTCTGGTTTACAATTAGAAGTCGCTACTTTCACCTTTATATTGTCACTGTACTGAGTTTCTAGCATTAAAACATTGATTTCTGGTAACAGTCAGTACTTCTTGACAACATTATTTATTAAGTTTGACATATGTGATTCCCACAGTCCACTGAATGTCCTGTTAACATTGGTGAACTAACTTGCAATTAATCTACAGTTAAAAGTTGAATTTGCAACTTTAAAATGAACACTACTATAAATATTCACCTATTGTATTGAGATGAACAAAACTGATATGTGAAAAATCTTTTAATAAATTTGTGTGATGTACATTGATAAATACATTGCAAATGAAATATATATTACATTTAAATAATTTACAAATTGTAATAACTATTGTCACTTTTATTTATAATAAAAGTATGAAACATTTGATATCACAATCTGTTTACTATTACCATTATAAGAGAAGTTTCCAATTTAGTGTTTGAGTGAATCATGGATACTTTTTGAATCAGTTCACAGTTCAGGAAACTTTGTATAAAATTTGCTCTGTTTCTGCTTGGGTGATCTGATTTTGTCAAAGATGGACTTGGCCTTGGACTTGGACTTTCCAGATGAATCGGAACCCTTCCTCTTGCTACTGCTAGCCTGGACAGGAGAGGTTTCTGGAACAGCTCCAGGTGTCCGGGGTGTTGCCGACACCTCTGGTTCACTCTCTGAAGTCCTTGGGGACCCGTGTGCAGTTTGTGATATGTCTGATTTTGGCTGTGGACTTGTTGGTGATGGTATGCTCGGTATCCTCTGAATCTCAACTTCTTGTGGTTTCTCTGCAACATGTGGAATATCATGTTTAGGAAAATATCCATCATCAACCACTAGGTCCCCCAAACTGAGAGCCAAGGTGTCATAGTTGGGCACAAAGGAAACCTCTGGAGGAACACAGGAGTAATCTACAGCTTTCACTCTCTGCAGAAGGTTATTGTGCTCCTCCTGCAGTGCCTCAGACTGATGCACCACCGCTGCTGGATGCTGCTTGGTGAGGTCCTCAGTCCTCTCCTTCAGGCCCTGAACCTGCTTCAGAAGGTTCTCTGATGGGTTGATGCCAGATTTCAGTCTCCAGATCTCATCATGGTAAACCTGCTTGACGTTCTTGATCATCTGTTCCTCTTCTATCTTCATTCTCTGAATCAGAAGCAGCGCTATCTTCTTGATCTTTTGTCGGATCATATCTCGTGTTTGTTGAAGCTGATACGCACTTGAAGTGATTCTCTCATTTGCCTGATCAACTTTCTGTACCTCCTGTTCCAGTTCTGAGATGTCTGGAAGCAGCCGCTTTTGTGTTACTTGCACAAAGTCCTCACCTTTGCATGTTGGGTGAGATTCTGTCAAACACTGTCCACATGCCTCAACACTGTTGCATGCTTTACAGATCAAAATGATCGGTTTCCATGGATGGATAGTACACATCCTCTCTTCATTTTCAACATCGCCAAACACTGAATCATCAAAACTAAATTTATCTGGTGACAAGACTGACAATTTTGAGAGACTTTCTTCTAATTTAACATCAGAATCACCAAGAGATGATCCTGAAGGAGAATCCGAGGGATCAGATTCTTCAAATGATCCCACACCGGATGATAGAGTTCCAAGCTGAGAGTTTCCTTGTGTTAGATCTCTAAGCTTTTGGGGTTCTGTGACATCACACAAACCAGGTGATTCAGGGACAGAAGAAGATGGTCCTGGATCTTGGGGTCCAGAAGATACAGGAGAAAAGGATCCAGAAGATTGAGGAGAAAATGGTCCAGCGGACTGAGGAGTCAGTGGTCCAGGGGAATATGCCTCACTATAATCTGATCCAGAGGATGGGAACCTGACTGAATTTGGAGTCCTAGGAGAAGCTCCCGGAGTGCCATCAGTCTGATCTTCACTTGATCCCTGGCTTCTTATAGACTTTCTCTTGGTCAGGGAGTCCGGGAATTGATCTGCCCAAGAAGCCAATGGCTGGTCAGGGTCTCTAGCCTTGGTGTACGTGCCACAGGCGGGACAACTGAAGCCCTCCCATTGGTGGTTGGTTGGAACTTTGATGATCTGGAACTTGAGACATAGTTTACAGAAGGAATGAAAACAGGGCAGTAACTTTGGTTCAGTGCATGGCTTCTTGCAGAACTTGCAGGTTCGTAGCTTCACATCCATTACGTCTTAGTTGTGTCCAGCTGAAATAGAAAATAAACTGAATTAGATTCATATAAGGTTCTTGAGTGGCATTTAAAAGAATCAAGTAAAGACAACTATTATAGATGACAACTTCTTCTTTAGATTCTAGATTCATATGACAAAATTTCAGGAATAAGACATTGCGACATTGTGATATTCAAAACTAAATTCATACCTAAAAGGTACAGCCAAGTTGCCATATGCATATATAATACACATGTATGAATGTTTCTCTTAACTCTATGAATAATACCATGTTGCACGAAGCAGTTCCTATTCAGAAACATGAGATTGATCTAATTCAAGAATCAATGCACAGGGCGTTGCCTACTTTATCTTCACCGATCATTACTTACACCAAGTCATGCTGACTGCGACTTAACGAACGATCTGATCTACCTCATAATGCACCATAATACAACAGAATCGTTCAAGTGGAACGTATATATTATTGCATGGCAGATGTTAGACGTTTCACACGGTGTAACTTTCAATTTAAATTACTTTAAACTCTGGGTACATTGTGGCATACATCGACTTTCTTTAAGGTGTATACAAGTAGAAGTAATTATATGGGTGTGTTTTGTTACCATATATACATGTCGTTCAACAGTGACGGATACATGTATCGTATATCACTTTACTTTACCCAGTTTTACATTTAATTATTTAATGCACCACAAGTCATGGTCAATTGCAATATGAAAACGTCGTGTACACAAAGACCAAAGCTATAGTCTATTGCTGGTCTTCAAACGTACGTTTCTGATGATGATGTCACGCCAATAGATCTCACCAACAGATGTGTCGTTTAACCTAGTTTAACATAACCCGGTTATGCACTGTTATACACTACACCGTGAGGGAACAACAACCTAATATAGACATGACTATAAGAGAATATTTCTGTCAATACTCGAGTTCTACATATAACAGATTTTCAAATCTGAAGGGGGTTGCCTCTGTGGGAAGTGAATGCACATTCGAAAAACAAATACTTACATCCCGGCGATACAAGCTCACAATGATTAACGCAAGGCGAATCATGTCATTTAATAAACTTTGAACTGTTTAATATAACTGAAATATATATGTTTGTTACATTTTAAAATTTAAATCAGAGTGTGTCACAGCACGTGTCATCACAAGGATGAAGAAAAACATCATTGGTTTACGAGTGTTCGTGTCATTAGAAAATGCAGCGTCATCTTTGTAAATAGCCGCCCGTGTCAAAATAGAAGTGTAAATATACATAGCGTCCTATACTACATATATGTACACTAAGGTATATCATAGTCCACGAGTATAGTATATAAATAGTTCTTAAAGATGCCTGTTCTTAAAGACATTCAGCTAGTAACTAATCGTTATCATAAATTCAACATACTTGTACATATGTGATAATTGAATACATACAGTATTACCTTCAAGGCAATGCAAGGTCTACACTTTGTATACATTATATCTATCCACATATACACTACACCGATAGCCAAGTATTTTTTCGTAAAATATCACCATTGTAATAAATATTGACAAATAACCGATGAGATTTATTTTCTGAAATACCATTTTCCTTTTCAATATTTAATAGCATATCTTTCAGAGTCTAAATGTAACACACATATCACTAAAAAGCAGTACCCCAATGGGAGTTGAAATACCTTACATAGAAACTGATCTCTTCACAATTAGCCAGACTTACCATGTGCTATGTAGCCTACGTCTGTCCAGATGTGTCCTTATTAATCTTGCATATGCCTCTACATCAGACGATGTTCGCGCGTGTTACAATATTGATCTATAGTTAGACCCTCTCATGAGGTAGACGGGTACACAAACACCTCCAGTTGACAAAAGAAATCCGACAAGGTAACAGTCTTCAGGCTGTGTTTACCTGCGAATATTTGAATCATGGGGCTCTAGAGGAGGGGTCCCCTATATTTTATAATATTGCGTAGTAACGTTTTTGTGTTGTAGAAATATATCTCTTAATGTTTTTCAATAACTAATCCACGTTGTAACTTTGTTAAATTATAAGTAGGTGTTGAAAGTTTCGATAATATCAAGGTATTGAGTGGATCAGTATTACTTATTCTTTACTTATATACAACTTACCAAGATAATAAATAAATATATAATTCTCCATTATTTTCTCAAGTTTGCGTATGAATAGCAAAATACCCTTCTAGGTATTTTAGGATACAGGAAAAATAAATGTCAACTTTTCATAATCCATCATTGATCTATTTTGCCACTCCATCCATTACATTTATATTTATCGACTCCAGTGCACCCCCATGTGGAGTCGCATTTCTGCACAAAGGCTACCCATATATCCCTCCACGCCTCAACGACTATGGAAGGGGACATTAGAAAGTCGTGACTGGATTTGAACTCAGGGTTAGAAAGGGGCTTTCCCTTCAGCAACGCGACTTGTGTTGTGATTCATAATGCACTGCACTTACTCCAGATTGTATTAGATATGTGTAATCTGAAGAAACCGTTTGGTGCACCCGGTCCCTTTAAGTCTCTGTGTTATCGAGGCTGAATGGTAGATCTTTCCAGGATATACATTAAGTCACTGACGTATATATTTCCTTGATTTAGCCTATTGTTCCATTTGGCATACCGTACACACGTGTGTAACACGTCAGTAATTTCGAATCTTAAATGTCATAAGAGGTTGGCTTTTCTACCTAATTCATGGCTCAACTCTTTGAAGCGTATAAGTCATCATTAAGAGTTAGAACAGCAAAAGCTGGATTTTAGTTAGTATACCGTTAAGTATAACATCTACAAACGTATACAGTGATACTGCCTGAAATGGTAATCATGTTCTGTCAATGGTAAGCATGCTCCGTAAATGGTAAGCAAACTATGTAAATGGTAAGATGCACTATAAATGGTAAGCATGCTTTGTACATTGTAAGCATGCAATGTAAATGTTAAAATGCACTGTAAATGTTAAAGTGCAATGTAAATGGTAAAGTGCAATGTAAATGGTAACATGCAATGTAAATGGTAACAAGCAATGTAAATGGAAACATGCAATGTAAATGGTAACATGCAATGTAAATGGAAACATGCAATGTAAATGGTAAAATGCAATGTAATGGTAAAATGCACTGTAAATGGTAAAATGCAATATAAATGGTAAAAGGCACTGTAAATGTTAAAATGCACTGTAAATGGTAAAGTGCAATGTAAATGTTAAAATGCAATGTAAATGGTAAAATGCAATGTAAATGGTAAGCATGCTTTGAATATAGTAAAATGTTATGTAAATGGTAAAATGCAATGTAAATGGTGCAATGCACTGTAAATGGTAACATGCAATGTAAATAGTAAAATGCAATGTAAATTGTAAGATGCACTGTCAATGGTAAAATGCAATGTAAAATGTAACATGCAATGTAAATGGTAAAATGCATTGTAAATTGTAAGATGCACTATAAATGGTAAAATTCACTGTAAATGGTAAAATGCAATGCAAATGGTAAAATGTACATTGTAAGATGCACTGTAAAATGGTAAAATGCACTGTAAATGGTAAAATGCAATGTAAATGGTAAAATGCAATGTAAATGGTAAAATTCAATGTAAATGGTAAAATGCAATTTAAATGGTAAACTGCAATGTAAATAGTATTGTAAATTGAAAGCATGTTCTGTTACGGTAAGAATCTTCTGCAATGATAGCAAACTCTGTAAATAGTAAACAAGCACGCTGGATGGTCAGTATATGTTTCAACGATAAGAACGAGCTGTAAAGAGATGGATAAAGAAGATGAAAATACGCAATATGTTAAAGTAATAAATTGTCAGTTGTAATACGACATGGAGCTTTCTAACGACACAGCATATTATGGACTATTTCTTACACTGGCGGAATGCACAATTAACAAAATTCCGCTTATCATATTTGATATAACTTCACTATCCTATTATATCACGCTAACTTAGCAAATATAGTGTGGTTTCGTATTGGATTCAAAACAGCCAGAATATATATATAATATATATATAAGGAGTAAGAACACATTGACATCAAGTCAATATGTACATTGCCACTCTGAACATATACATGTACAATGTAGTTTCCAATGTAGGTCAAACATAAGTAGAACCTAGGGGTTAAGTACTTCGTATATTGCGGATAAAACATGGTCCTTAAGCTTAATGTGTAAATGAATATATAATTTTCTGAATCACAGTTTTAAATCGGTTTATCTGCGTTAAGGGGTATATAGATGTTTAGTCACAGTTAAACAGCGGTTGTATCTCCAGAGGAATATATAGATTTCTGACCCACAGTGAAAGAGCGGCGTTATCTGTTGAAAACCCATTTAAAGACATACGAGCGTGTGATGGTGTCAACGTTAGTTTAATGGTTGGAATTGTGCTATGGTGGAGAACGTTGTTTATTCTTCGATTTCGTTTTTGACTATCAACGTTATGATTTTGTATTTTGGAAGTGTATTCAAACAAACATGCATGAACGAATGAAAAACAAAAGTGAGCAACATCTTTCACTCTGAATTATTCAATTTATTTGTATTTAGTGTCATAATGAAGTGGGGATTTCCTCAACGGATTAAGTGATATGATTGGTTACTATGCATTAGAAGGACACTCCCAGGAAAGAAGGAATATGTTGCTGCTAGGCTATGATGCTTTATAAAGTAAATAATGACCCGGTGCCGAGCTGTTATGGTATATACAGGTAAAGAGGTTGTTGTCATAACGCGAGGCAATCGGATCATTATTTGGCTTACACTCCCACGAAACAAGGTGTTTAATGTTGATTAGATGGACACTCCCAGGAGAGATTATAAGAATGATCAACGAATTGCTAGGATTAACGGATTATCTGTCCCGAGTTAAATATTGTGATAAACTCCGAGCTTTAGCGAGGAGGTTGACATAATAATGCACGAGGGACAGATAATGCGTAATTCCGAACACCGAGTTGGTTATTCTTTTTCTTACCCAAGATCATTTTAATGCGTAAAAATCGAAAAAAACAAGACGCGAATTTACGATCTTTGATTATACTGTAAAATACAAATTGTACTCATTCGTCATTCATCAACTCGCTCACGCCTTCAAGATGCACATATCTAAATAGTTTGCAACTTGCGCTCTATTTTATAGAAAGATTCTAAAGAAATTTATTCCCAAAATGGTTTACTGACATAGTAAAGAACTGGTTTATCTTGTAAACAATGTCGCAGAATGAGATAAAATCAACGAAAACGTGGACTGACAATCGCTCTGTTGGAGTGCTTTATAGGAGTTTAGTACTGCAAATGCGGTCTCGGAAACATAGATTGAACATGATTTTCTATTTTATGTGTTTTCCCCAAGGGCCACAGTCGAAAGACCACTTTAAAATTGTCAAGAACACCGGCTAATTCATCATTGAAATTAGATTGTAATAGTATCAATGGTGGAGGTGGCTCGCAGATTTCCTTGTAGTTACTATAAAGTTGCAATTAAGTTGTTACGGTAAGATACCACGGACGTTTTAAGTATCAAATGTATCAGGGATGTAAAGTGATAGGAGAAAACTCTTTTCGAGATTGATTGCTTTTGCTAAGAATGAAATATCGACTTTTTTCTCGATTTTTCTCGATGTATTTCTGAGACACCATTTTGGCCCACTCAAGTTTGACGAGTGAAAAATCGTGTTTCAAGTGTCGTAGCTTGAAAAATAATGCACCGATTTAGTTGATGTTTGTTTTAATAGAAAGAGGAACCACTTTGCTTTAATTCTGAAATATGTATTACATGTAAAATACATGATAACATTTTTTTAATGTGGACTTGTTTGGGCAGGGGGTAAAACTCGCGTTGCATCCCTTTCTTTATTTATTAGTATAGGGTGTATCGTATCGAAGTATTTGACCTAGGAACTGTTAGCAATACAAACCCCTGTGCCCTGATTTGACAAATAAGAAAATAAATACTATAGTCTGAAGGAAAAAACAAATTTCGGTATAATAAAACACTTAATTACTCATTGTGAGGTCATCATGTGAAATACAAGGACTCGAGACCTGACTCCCGAGGCGGTCTGACGTGACCGTGACCGCAGTGAAATACATGGCGGTCTGACCTGACCTCGGTAGTCAGGTCTCGAGTCCTTGTATTTCACATGATGACCTCACCATGAGTAATTAAGTGTATCAATTACCAAAATCTGAAGATAACCTTCAAAGTCAATTGAAAATAATAAAAAATAACACATATTCGATTGATTTCAATCCTTAAAAAGCACACTTTGTTTTGTCTGACCTGAGCTGGTAAAAATATAAGTTCATAAAGTTTATTTTGAATAATGACAGACCCCTGAAAACCTGATTTCTCAGTGAACATTTGTCGATGCTGTTTTCTCATGAAGTGTTAATCACACAATACAACTTTAAAAACTCTTTGCTGTGAACTGTACATTTGATTTATCTGACCTAGTTTTCGTGTCTGTCTGAGATATCACCGCTATCGTTATCGTTATCGTGCTAAACCCCACTGAGAATCAAATCTACGTGCAGAGCATTGAATAACATCCAGTGTCCCAAACATTGACAGAACAATGTCTTTTTCACCATGCAATACAGTCTTTTATATATGTCTTCTTTAACCATAAACTACGCTCCAAATATCAATATTCTTCTTTTGAATTGTCTCTATTGTCAGAAATGTTTAATATAACAGGCAGGAATTATATGAAATGTATCATTGCCCATGAAACCAAGCCAAGCTTTTAATATATTCAGCATCTAATCCTAAGATCTTTAAATCAGAGAAACATTTGGGCGACTTGCCAAGGTGACTCAGATGACATCAAATGAGTCACTACACATGTTAAAAAGTTAAAAGGATTTTAAAATAAAAAGATTAGAAAAATCCCAGTTACTTTTCAAAATAAGAATGTTTACACAGTAAGGACATGTAGAACCGGAGAGCTATGTTGGCTTGATCTATTTAAAAAAAATGTTTTAATCATGTAACTGTCTTCTTTGATGAGATGAACGTGCATCAAATAAAGAACACTTGTCCCTTCAAATGATTCAAGTCTTCATTAGGAGCAATATTGTCTTGTTTGGACTGTGAACGATTTTATGATTTTGCAAAAATGCAAAGTCTTTAAGAAACTTCCCTCTCTTTTAGATTATTTGATGTCATTGCACAATACACATATTTAAGTATTTTGAATTCAGATGCATTCCTACCAGACGATTTTCTTGCTAGAATGAAGTTGACCGAAATCCTACATATCATATCAGCATGCATCAATGGAAATGGTATATGTAGCATAACTATATTGACAAGAATTATGTAATGTATTTCGAAGTTCAATTATTTTGCAAGACGCCTCCAACCACACTTCTGCATAACACGTCTTCGAAATGTCATTTTAAACTATGCTGCAACTTTAATAAAGGTTACAGTCACCAGACAGACAACGTTTCTAGTCAAAATATGACCAAAAGTTAAGGTAGGTGTTAGAACATGATGAAAAACACTCGTCACTTATATCAATCTAAATAAATTTAGATCGACTGATCTTTGTTATGTTAATACATAACATTACAAAATATGTCGATCTAAATTTATTGCACTTAAACATGTATTCCCTTTCATATATCAGCCCTAAAAATCTGGAAGAAAGCAGGAACATATTTGTTTAAATGTCTACCCCAAACATTTAAAATCGAAGTTTTTGTTTGACAAATGTTCTTGCATCAAGATAATTGTATATGCGTTAGATTCAGAACCAGGACACGAGAAAGAGTTAACTGGTTTCTCCAGCTGGACACAAACTATATTTACAAAGTACAGATTATATATCGTGACGACTATTGATGAGTCACACACGTACGGCTTCAGGCAGAGTGAATTATTGTCCAACATATATCAACGCTTGCAGTGCGCTCTGTTAAACGCGATACGATGATCACGGAACATCAAAGTAAACTGAATCCGGGAAAGCAAACAAAAGGTGTATTTTGACTTAAAGGGGCTGTAGTACGTTTTTTGCAAAACAAATTTTCTCACATTTTCCTTGTATAATGATAGTTTATGTCATTTATGTTTACTTTAAAGCCTTAAACATCTTATTACACAAACACTTATCCGCATAGGTAATAAGGTGTTGCGTATAAAACAAAAATTGGCGGCCATTTTAATGTGAATTTTAGTATTTCGAATAACAAAAACGATTCCCATGGCTTTACCAAACCATGTACACTAATTTTTAAACTTGATTGTTCTAAGAAAGATTGGCGTTTTACTATTGGAGACATTATTTTTCAAACACATTTCATCGAAAAAACGTGCTACTGCCCCTTTAAGGATACCATTTGAAAAAAGGTTTAGTGTTCTTCAACGAGGATATTGTTTTAGGAGGATGTTTTAATGCAGAGACATTATTCAACTGTTCGCTATATTTAATAGGTTTTGTCAAATGGTTTCCTTAAATGTAGTTAAATTACATAGGAAATGTGTCGTATTTTTTAGTTAAAATCTATTCTGAGTATTCAAACTTCATGTATACAAATAGCGCAATGTATAAATGAAAAGAAGATATTATGACGTTGCACTTTTGTTTGCATTAAGCTTCATGTCGTTTTAGTGAAAAAAGGAACGAACTAATTTAAAAAAACCCAATGTTTATTTAAGTCACGAGTTCTTCAAATGTATGAAAGATATAAAAGAAACATCTGATATGAATGGG
This sequence comes from Gibbula magus, assembly GCA_936450465.1. Lineage (NCBI taxonomy): Eukaryota > Metazoa > Mollusca > Gastropoda > Trochida > Trochidae > Gibbula > Gibbula magus. The sequence continues at coordinate 51,694,501 of OW388292.1, forward strand.
GAACACTCACGTTACACATATTCCTCATGCGACACGTCGCGTTAGCAAAGGTGTTTTTAAGTAATAAAAATTAAAAAATATATATAATCAAGTTAATGCCATCTTTTCAGAAGTTTTCAGGTTTCAAGTATGGGTAATAAAACATCATGAAAGGAAACAACGGCGCATTGTGTTGGTTTAAACGGACGGAGTTTTTAAAGTGTAAGTTTAAGTTCCAAATGATTAAATTTCTAACCTGTGCCTGTATTTTCAACAACCTTTCTTTGACCTGTTCATGAACAAACTGTATATAATTCATGAACAGATTAATGCCGCGATGTATAAATCATGAACATATTTATGACGTTGATTGAGAAATACGTTACTAAACCATAAGGTATCTTTAACGACGTGAAACCAGTTTGATTCGAGCGTGAAATGGAAATGTCACGTTACGTTTATATACTAAGTCAAGCGAGGTCATGGTGGCCGAATTGGTACAGTCAGTGAGGGCGGTTGGTGCCTTACTCTAAAGGTGTGGGTTCGAATCCCGCTTATGACTCGTCCCGAAAAAGTGCGATAATTTGCACTATTGCAGAAAGTGTAATCCCAAATATAACACTGTTACATCTGTTCACTATCTAAATGGCATGTATTTCTAATACAAAGATAAATATACATGCAGCTTTAAGAATGAGTCATGATTACACTGGCGGCCAAAAGAAACGCCTACTTGGTTTTCCAAGAAATGGTGCAACTTCAAGATGTTATAATTGCTAAACTGTTCATTATAGTTTTTACGAAATCCGATAAGATATATGATAGGCGTTTTTTTTGGCCGACAGTGTATGTGATTTTCGCTTTGCGGGTATCGTGATTGTAGAAAATCTTGAAGTAGATGTAAAGTTAACGTATTTGAAAAGGCAACACTGAATTAAATTACTAATAAAATAGAACTTATTTATAACAGATGGCAAGAATATAAGCTTGAAACTAAATGGAATCGTTCAAACGAAGACATGTGGTAAAACACCTGTCATGACTATGGAAGATGGTAAAATGATGTATAACCAATGTACAGAAAATAGTATACAATACATGGAAATAAACACGACGTTTTTGAAAATGTACAACGTGAGAGTATGACATTTTGACAATATACATTTGACAACCAGGATACAGGTATATGATTGTAAAAACTGATTGTAGCTAAACATTGATAATGCTCAGAATAAATACACGAATGTGAAGTAAAACCAACTCTTAAGATGGTTGCATTTTCCTTCAAGAACTATGAAAGACAGTTTGTAAAAATTCGAAAAACAATGGTTTATTCCTTGCTTTGTAATAGATAGTGTATACTTCTATACTATGACAATATGAGCAAATACCTCGAGACGATGTTGATTTTACCGTTTTGGTATTCTGGAATGTAGTTCCCTCAGTTTGGTGTGATTTTCGTTCTTTCATAGTCATGCAGTAACAATACAGTGTGAAATATTAAATTCATTTGATTGAGAATATCCCTTTACAAGGGTACATGTAAAGTTAACATTGATATCACATTTGGCACTTGTCCTTACAGGTCTTCTCTAACACCACACATCTACATGTACGTGTTATGGTCCACCGTTGTCTGTGCGTGCCCTTGTTGAGAGTCTGAAACTTCAGATCCTGTTCCGGAGTCGCCCGGATGTATAAGTATTGAGGAGTCCAGGGTGCCGATAACTGGTTCAGACAGTTCATCAGATTCCAGGAAGGTGACGGTTGGAGGTCGACACTGGCTTTGAAGACGTTGGATCCTCTCCAGACACTCCCTGTGTCTTTCCTTGACGAGTTCCACTGTGTCCATATAGTCTGATCCCGAGGAGGACCTGAGCACCACTTCACTCCACTCTGTATACTGCTTCAAGATGTCTGCAGCTTCATCTGCTGGGTTCTTGGACATCCTCAACGCCTGGAACTGTTTCTCCACAGCAGTGTCCAGTTTATCCAGCAGCTGTTCTTCCTCCTCTGTCACAGTGCTGATGCAGATGTTTGCGTGATGTTTGATGTCCTTAACAATCGTCTGATTGGCGTCCTTAAGACCTGACATGACACTTTTCACTAAGTCCACATTACTCTCCATCCGCCTTACTTCAGCAACAAGCTCTTGGTTACTGTCGGCAAGTTCTGATTTTCTCTTGGCACCGATCTCTCTGATGGGATAGAACGCATCGCCTGTGCAGGAGGGGTGTCTCTCCTTAAGGCAGGTGGAACAGGCCACCGTCTTGCATGTCTTACAGAAGGATATCACACTCTCCTCCGGATGGTGCTGACATTTGGAGTACACACTGTTCTGTAACCTACTCTTCATTATTGCCTCAACGATCTGTTCAATCTTCGTGTTCTTTGGCATCTGGTTCGCCCACTGTTCCTGAGGCTTGCCAGGTTGTGGGACCTTGATGTAGAACCTACAGAAAGGACAGAGGAACCCTTTGTTCTTCTCGTGTTCCTGGCGCTTGCTGATGATGTGCCTGGATACGCAGACTCGACAGAAGGTGTGAATACAGGGCAAAGTGCAGGGGTCGGTGTATAGCTCCATACAGATGCCACACTCCAACTCGTCCAGAACCTCCTCGTGGTCGTCCATTCTGTAACAGTGGGGGTGAAGTGAGATATGGGTGAACATAGCGAACCTGAGGTGAGGTGAAGTTTTTTTTATTGATACGTTGAGTAATATATTGATGAATAAATCTAATGACATATTGAGGAGACATTCTATGAAATGGTGAGTGAAACATTCAATTGAATATTTATTGAGACATTTAAAAAGTTATTTAGTGAGACATTACAAATATTTAGTGAGACATTTAGTCAATATTTAGTGAGACATTGGGTTTAGAGATTGAATGAGACATGAAATGATACATTGGTGAGACAGTCCGACCATGTTCCGAAGAATACAGTTGGCAAAATAATGCATCTAGTGGGATACGAACAGGTTCTGTGGATTCCTCGCATCAAGGTCTGAGAACACCCCGTATAGGCGCGTGTTCCATACCAGTTTAGCCTAGAAAAACCCAGCAACATTAGCTGACCAATCACATCATGGTTTTTAAACGGTCGCTGTTTTGAAAGTTTTTTTTAAACGGTCGCTGTTTTGAAAGTATTCGGGCACCGAAAGCTTTTGTTGGAGGTCTTGTGATTGGTTAACTGAATTACGTCAGAACATGCAGGCATACGGGCTGTTATCAGACTGTTTTGCGAGGAAATATCCGACCGATAAATGTGATATATGACGATATAGATGAACTATTTTGAAATTTGTATTCCTGATTGATTGGTGAGACATTGGGTGGGGCATTAATTGAGATAGAGGACGATTTGATGATATTGAGTTTGCAACATTAAATGTTATTGACTAAAATCGAATGGATACAGATGGAGTGAGAGCAGCCACCGAGACCTCGACTAAGTGGATAAGCGTTTGAGACAGTGACTGATGGCGATTTATGGCTGACTCTGATAGTACGGATTCGAATCCCTTTATGGAATAAAATGTACCAAGAAAGTTCACTATTGTTGATTATGTGATCCAAAATAAAAAGTGCTACATTTGTTCACCATCTGTATGGTGTGTTAACCTAACGTTTTCAGATGACGACACATCTGGGCTGAAACGTTGCAGAAAGATTTCGTCTCGTATATGTGCATTTTTATTTTTTTATAGCATTAAATGTCACCATAAATGTCTTCACATGTTACCATAGACACGACACACACGATGAAATGACACGTTAGAGCCTCTCAGTATAATGACTGAATGTTAAAAAGTTTAAACGAAGATATCAATTACGTGTAATGAACGTCATCTTGTCAATTACAAGTGACACATTATTTCACGGTAGCAGAGTATAAGATATAGGTCTTCTTACTTACATCCAATACCTTGTTTATAATATTATTTTACTTATGAATGGCACTCATATAAGGCAAAGTCTTCAACAACTTAAAAGGAAAGTTGAATTTTGCTAAGTTCTATTCCCATTAAAGAATGGTCAGTTGAGATTTTAAAACTGATGTAGAAGCCACTTAAGACACATATTCATGTGTATGAATTAAGTTTAGGATTTTAGGTGTTTCAGGTGTTCAAACAGCATATTTTAAAATTGACATGATTTATGTTAGATGTAGGAACAAATGAACATTAACTAAATTGTGTTAAAGAGACAATGCATAGAATCTCTTATATTTAATATTCGATTTGACAAATGTATCAAGAAGTTGGTACACAAATTGTACATTGATTACAAAATAAAACCGGTATACATGCTAAGACGACCGTGTAAATACAATAGAGTGTTCTCAGTTGTTGACAAAGACGGATACAGCTAGAAATTGAGGTCAATCACACAGCTCTACAAAAGTGTTTTCCTCAGAATGAAAGAAGATCGGCCTTGGGCTATGGCTAGAGTTGAATGGTAAAGGACTTAATAGTTAACCCTGCAGCAGCCCACATCTGTGCAAGGTCATCAGACAGGTCACAGTTGATACCTTGGCAGTAACAGGGTTAACTTGGGACGTTGTGTTCGAGAGGACATGCCTATGAATACTGAACCCACACTTTCTCTTAGGCTATTTCTTTTAGTCTATGGAATTTAATCATTGCTCTACCTTCACCCATGTGATTTTATTTCTTTAACATTTTCGTTCCAGATGTATTTTTGAAAATTTCTCTCACAAGTATATTTGTTTCAATATGAGATTACAATTATATTAATATCAAAAATAGATATTTTAAGATTGTTCAAGCCATCTCTTGAGATACTGCTAAGCATAGTTTAACATTTTACTTAGAAAATTTTAATAATTCTTAAAATATCATCACTCTATTATATATTGAATATATTATATATGGACAGAATGACTGAGCACCTGGAAATGTATGTACTGTGCAGTGTGCGCGTTGTTCTTAGCGGTTTTGATGTAATTCGGTGTGTATGTGTACAAGGTTGAATGGTGTGGAATGGGTCGATGCTTATAGTAGAGTGAGTGTGTATGCATGCTCTCTTATCTATTTTCATCTTAACTTATATATGCAAACTATTTATGTTATATCTTATTTACAAGATGTAACTTAATGTCTTTTAATAGTATTTTTATATCTGTCTCATATAGCCTTTTGGCGGCTTGTACAATTATATTTTATCAACATGTGTATGATCATTTTACTTGTACAAGATGAGACATAAATAAACAAATTCTCTTTCTCTATATTGAAAAGGCGCCTCAGAATTTCATATCTCAACCGTAGATAAGTCAACCTGAAATACTCAATTTATGAACTATTATGATTTTAGGACAATTGTTTTAAGCAGACAGACAGGGTCATATTGGTGCATAAACTAAAGCTGGATAGGAATCGCACGTCACTAATTCGAGGAACCGTGACTCACGCAAACAATTTGGACTTTAATTAATTAAACTCACTAAAATAGTTAGTATCAATTCACTGAATCAAGACTAGCTCAGGAAGCATGAATTTGATTTTAGTACTTAATTGTTTATTTTAGAAAGAGATGATAATTGGGACATTTTCAATTTTAAATCAACTTTTTTAAACAGGTTTTTATTCACCCGTTTTGTAACACTAAAAAGCATGAAAGCAATGTTGATATTACTTGAATCTGGAGATTCTACACCCGGCCTTAACCGAAGGTCACTTGATACCATAGGTATTTACTCATCATGGTGTAATGATGGAGAAAATGGTTCTAATGTCATTTGAAAAAGCTGTATGCAATGACGTAGATCATTAATTAGATTAGGACATGAACCATATATCTGTTATAAAGCCAGATTATGACTTTAAACACTGATATCGATATTTTGATCACTTTAATCATTAAGATTTTTATATTCCAAAATATTCATTCATTCATTAAAAAAATAGACTTTATACCACACCATAACAAGATCAAATCCACAACAAAATCGTAATAAATGGTAGCAATGTCTCATATTTATGATATTTCTAAAGTCAGCCTTTAACTGAGAGGAGAAACTGGGCTCAATATATGGAGCTTACTTACTCTTAACAGGAGACGTCAACGAGAGCGGAGCAAGTAACCTTATTCAACACACGTGAACACACCGTTATACATGCACCCTCATACATCTAGCGTTAATCTAATCCTTGTTCAATTATACCTGTCCTTTCAATGTGTACAAGACACACGAAGGCTTGTCAATTACAAATACCAAATCAAGTAATACAACAGTATGCATGATTAAAACGATATGATAAAATAAAATTCGTCAACATGTACGTTTTCTTATTTACATTCGGTCATTGATTCGATATATAGCATATCGTCGTCGTTTCTTTGTTTACATTTCCTTATTTTCTGTTCGTTAAGCAGTACATGTGTTCACCTCAAATTCATGGCGTCTATGTACACCTTCAGATAAAGTCCAAATTGAAACAAAACATACCTGTCAGGTAATTAATCAAGGTAAGTTTGAAACACCTGTCCAGGAAGAAACGCTCCTTCAGTGTTCGATCCAGAAATAGGTCTGAGCCGGGGCGGTCTATTACCCCCGTCTCTTTTGATGGCCGACCTCGATATTCGCTAGTCCGTGAAGACGATCCGTGTAGAGCCTCGGTTCGTACTAAGTACAGAGTTTCACAATATTGGGTGTGGACTGTATTTCGTATTGTGCATGTGTTGACTTTCATCGGTCGATATTGGCGTTTGATTGGAAACACATGGATCTGACGTGTGGGAAATCCGATCTAGTCATTGATTAGCTGAATATTATAGCATTACCTGGCATATTTTGTCAGCTAAACACGCCTGGAGTAGGAACACATGTGCATCATGTATTTAAATGTCTAGTACCTCTAGCTGTCTATGAAATGTACAAATGATTGGATATTTATATTACATATATAACATATTTTTGGTTACATAGTCTTGATTTGATTGAACAAGTCTACATATCTGAATAAGCGTACACAAATAATAAAAAAATTGTTTCGAAGGCTCAGTCAAGAAGAAGATTTTGTTAATGAATAAATCAATTAATGATGATGGGTATAACTAACCGAATAAAGGAATATATAAATACAAAATGTTGATTTATGTTTAGATAAAACGTTTGGATAAACACGTAAACATAAGCTACGGCGAGTCTATCCAATAGTACATAAATACCAAAAATGAATGAGTGAAAGAATAAATCAATGAAACGAATGATTGCATGAGTGAGTTAATGAACATTGATAGCTCATAATGTAAGGTTCAATTATTTCATATCAGTGTGATTAATATACATATATATTAAATAATTTGTTTATCATGCCAGATCTATCAAATTTCTAATAAATCAGATTTTTACTCTCATCAATGTTTTCATCGTTTATCTTCAACCAGCATGACAGTTGGCATTAAATATATTCTAGGAAAAATTAAAAGTAATATTAAATAGTGTTGACAAGACGGATCTACCGCCCATTTACACGAACCAACAAATACATCAACTGTGTTAAACATTAAGTTTCACACCCGGATGTAGAGGTTTCCACGAAAGGCATGTTTAACTGATAAGAATAAAAAAAGACCCTTCCTTCAAGCAATATATATAGGTTAGATTCGTGCCTCTTATGATTACAAGGTATTTATTAGAAGATAACCGTGACAAACAGGATTGGTGAATGTAATGATAGGTTACCTCTACACGTTTATTGTGTAAGGACTTACATATACAATATATCAATAGTGCCTGCATGATGAAAGCTACGTCATTTTGTACATATTAAATGTGGGCAACCAGTGACTGATTTTGATCCCCCTCTCCTTTGAAATGTATTGGACAAAATACTTGATATTTTGAAATTATGAACAATGGTGTATTTTTCACTGGACATACTAGTGTAATATTAATAATGAAACATCCAATATTAAGCACAAAAATAGTTAGGGATATTTGAAATTTAGAAATTGTGAATAATTGTGTAGTTTTCACTTGACATACCCATGGAATATTAATAATAACACATCCAATAATTCCCCCCCCCCATTTAACCGGGAATGAAATCATAAAAAAAAACAATTATTTATCTTTTAAATATATATATATATATTTTTTTATCAATTAGTGATAACATAATCATGCAGTGACGTCACGATCTGGTTGTTATGAAAATGTTAGATGGTATAACTACATGGATGAATAAATCGTAGGAATAAAGAATATTACGGTATTAAATGATATAATTGTAATGTATTGAATGAAAAATAAATCGAATACATGTCTGATTTTAACAAAAGAATCATTCCATAACAACATATCATGTGTTATTACGGTATTGATAAATAAATGGATACATCGTATGAATGAAGACATGGTAAATGAATTGAGACAGTATATATGGCATATAATATATATATATATATATATATATATATATATATATATATATATATATATATATATATATATATATATATATATTGGAATACATGCATGATTTTAACATACACGTTGTACAACATAAAATTGAATTATTTATTGTATTTATAAATCCACGAAATATTCAGAATCGCCTTCTGGATATCATTTTACGAGCGACTCGTTAAATAAAGTTGTTCTCTTTTTCTGCATCTGCTAACCCTCTCGAAGAAACCTCTCTGAAATTACATGATATGCGAGGTATTGCACCCAGTGACATAATCGGGGGAATCTAAAAGCAGTTAACAACAACAGGGAAACAGAGAGCAAATGAGAAAATAAGGTTTAAAGCAAACCTTAAATAAACATCGCCACCCAATGAACTAAATGCTGGATCCCCCAATGAGAATCTGAGTCGAAATGCTGTTTAAAGGGGAAGTAGCACGTTTTTTCGCTGAAATAAGTTGATGAAATGTATCCTCGTTGAAGAACACTAAATCTTTTTTTAAATGGTATCCTTAAAGGGGCAGTAGCACGTATTTTCGATGAAATGTATTTGAAAAATAATGTCACCAATAGTAAAACACCATTCTCTCTTCGGAAAATTAAGTTAAAAAATAAGTGTACATGGTTCCGTAAAGGCATGGGAATCATTTTTGACATTCGAAATAATAAAATGTGTTCACAATAAAATGGCCATCATGCAATTTTTGCGTTATACGGAACACCGTTATTGCTACTACGGATAATTGGATCGTGTAATAAGATGTTTTACCCTCTAAAGTAAATAGAAATGACATAACTAACATTAAATATGGGAAATTAAAATTTTTTTGTTGCAAAAAACGTGCCCTTTGAACTGAATAAAGGAGTTTTCATATAGGACTATCTCTATATAGTACCCCAGATTCTTCATTCTTAAAGGAGCTGTAGCACGTTTTTGAGTAATTTGTTTTCTAAAAATTACCATTTATTATCAAAGTTAATACAATTTAATGTAACGTTCTAGGGTAAAACAATCTCATTACATCAGACGGTTAGCCGTATCTTTTGAAAACGGTTTTCCGAATTGGAAGAAAAAGGTGCAACTTGTACAATGATAATTGTGTTGAATTTTTCAGGGTTATATGTAGATTTGTAAGTCACAAGCGATTTTGAGAGTTCATACAGCAAGATGATTGACCATTCCATCATGGTGCCATAATTAAAACTTTACTCTGAGTGTTTAGGTATCGCAACATCAGTCAGATCACTTGAACTGCCTACGAGTAGCCATTTTAATATCAACACATTGAAATGGCTACTCGAAGAGAAATGGACTCGCATGGTTTAACTGAAGCTTGTACATTCGTTTTAGAACTTTTATTGATACAAGAGTGTTATTAGTTATTTATAACCCTTATTGACATTTTCGTGGGATCACTTTATTTCAAGGAGAACAACGTGCTACACGGGTGCTCGTTTACTGTCCTCACTCTGTCTAGTCTTGCTTTACTCAATGAACTATACAGATATGAATCACGGTAATGCATGGGTAAAGAGATACCTCGTAGTTATTTTGGACAGGGGCAGAGCTACCACCAAAAAAGTGCAAGTCCCATCCCATCATCAGTAACTACCGAATAATCCTGACAGTGCCAGGAGAGGTAGTTGCTGTCACACACTCAGCTCCTAACGTTTTCGGACACTTAAAGGGGCAGTAGCAAAATTTTATTTTCTCAAATATCCCATTTATAATGATAGTTTACGTCATTTACATTTAATTCAGAGAGTAGAGCATCTTATTACACAAACCAGTTATCAGTAGTGGTACTAACGGTGTTGCGTATAAAGCAAAAATTGCATGGCGGTCATTTTAATGTGAACACCTTTTATGATATTGAATTATAAAAACGACTTCGATTTCTTTAGCGAACCATGTACATTCATTTTAAAACTTGAGTTTCCGAAGGGAGAAGGGTGTTTTACTGTTGGTGACATTATTTTTCAAATACGTTTCATCGATTTATTTGAGCGAAAAAACGTGCTACTGCCCCGTTAAGGTAGAACGTAGTCAGTATGACGTCAAACTGTTATAGATGGCGGTAAGCAATCACTATTTATTCCACGTGTCCTCATTTACACAAGGAGCCAAATTACAATCATTGACTGTAGCAGCGACCCCTCTTTCAATATGCTAATTGCAGGTAAGACTTCCTTGTTTCTTCGGTTCAACATCCTGAAATGCTTCATTACAGTTCGTATGCTCTGTGAATACATCACATGTTGTACTACAGGTAAACGGGTACAAATGATGGCGTATGCAACACAAATAAACGTTGTGCTGTTGGGATTATAGGTAAGGTTAGCGAAGCCGACTGACACTATTTGGTACTTTTCATATTGCCCATCTAATAGTCAATAACATCTTTCTCTTATATTTGTTTTGTCAAGCATGTAATTAATATCTGCAATAGTCACAAATGTTCCGTAAAATATCAATAAGAGTCATGAGGTATCAGTATACGTGTAAAATTAATATATGATTCTTTTACCTTGTATTCTGAAATATTCCAGTTAATTTCAGAAATATTTCAGAGAAAAAAACAATCATTTTGCATGCATTATTTATTAGTTCGGTTCTTTTAATGATGCTACCCAATTTGACTATCTCATTCTATATAAAAAAATATTAAAGTAAACTGAGGTACAAAAGAAAGGTTAAACCTCAGCTGGTTTTATCATATGTTTGATTTTCAATTACAAATATCTTATGTTTTCGATGTCGGACTATAGTCATCAGCCAAGGAATAATTCTGTGTGGTTTTAAATTGTTTGGGAAAAATGAAATTTTAAATTCATAAATTCTTCCAATATTAATTTGGATAAAACACAACTGTTCATCGACATATAATACATCTGCTAAGTGAAAATCAATAAATGTGCCTCATTCTGCACACGTTTACAACATTTTAAACATGGTAGTGGTCATGTTGGTATAAAAATGATTTTATACCCTTCTTATGACAAATTGGCACGATATCCCGCATTTTGGTGGAACTATACCCGGTCGTTTAAAAAATGGAGAACAGATATTGGGATTTTTAGGATTGATATTTTATAACTGTGCGAATGAAGAAATATATCACTATTTGAAAACAAGGTAGCAATACCTAGACTACTCCTGCCTCATCGCTGTGTTAAAATAAGAGCCTTTAATAAGTCTAGATCATTATTCATCAAGTCTAGATAAACTGAATACACATATATATGGAACTGGTAGTATTAAAAAATATAATAATAAGGATGAAGGTACAGTAATTAAAAAAAATCCATGGACTAAATTTTAGTTTATACTTGAGCGTTCAGTTATAGGAGCGATTGACAAGGGCATCATTGGCGGAATACAAGTAAAGCTCAAACTAAAAAAGAATATAAATATATGATCATTAAGCCCACCAAGAAGGACAACCTAACACAGATTTTGCAAATTGATATTACAGTGTGAGAAACACGAAACGAAACAGATCTACAAACTTGGACAACGATGTGCCTGTTAGTTCCAAAATTGCCGCTAAGTGTTTTGTATACAGTGGTCACATTCGCTGGTTTCGCTCAAATCCTACATGTTTGGGTATAAAGCCTAGTTCATATAGGTTACCAGAGCCCCTGATATTGTCTAGGAAACAAAACGATCATTAAAACATTGTACGGTGTGTGTTCCGAACCATCTAGGGTATATCGCAATCTGCAGATTGTTTAAAAAATACAGGAATGGTGACACATTCCTAGATTGTTCGAATAATCTGCAGATTGTGATGATTTCTAGATTGCACGGAACCTATACATGTTGGATAGTATCAGAAGGTCAGAGGATGTTCCCAACATTGGATAACGCGCTCTTATACAACGTATCAAGTGAATCCTTGTCTAGTAATTTTTTTCTGTACATCAATGTACACTGTACATCAGTCATCCTAAGTGTAACTCTAAAAGTAACAGCCACTGAGAATTACTTGAACTTCTCTTGAAAGCGATGCAAATCTCAAATCCCTTACTCGAGCTCCCTCTATATTAAAATCAAGCATGATATTCACTCAGTGCTGGTATAACCTGTGAAAACGAAGAAAACATTGCAAATAAAAAGTTGCAAGTATTTTCCTCATAAGGATAATGGACTGACAATACGCAACATGTGTTTTTCATCAACACGTAATTCCCTGATAACCAGAAACACACTCGATTGTGAACCCGAACAAAGAAACCGTCTCTATTGTTCTCGAGCAACCTCTCTTCTCAAAGCATTGACATTACTGAAAATGTGTTTTTATTTACAGGTTTAAAAATAAATAAATTTCAGGCGAAAACTTCAACTCTCTTGTTCCAATGTTAGCACTTGTATGAGAAGAAGCGCCCTTGCTCCATATTTCGTAGACGGTTATTGACACACATATATATAAATCATATATATATATATATATATATATATATATATATATATATATATATATATACAGAGAGTGAGAGAGGCTGCATACTCCTGTCAATACACGGAAATGGTGTCGATTTCAATCACGGAAATGTCAATTTCTGTAGAGTTCCTGTTGGTGGCTCAGAGCCGATGTTTGAGAAAGGGGCGTTATATACTGCTGTTGACATACTTTACTTATATAGCCGCGATGCACATTGTACTTATTAGCAGATGAAGCCATGAAGACCTACATCATCGTACTCCTGGCTTTAGCTAGAAGCGCCCAAGGTAGGAGATAGATTCAAATGGTATTTTAAAGGTTCTTTGAGGACATTTTATACTTTGTATGTTCGTTCTTCTCCGTTAATTATGACCGCTCTCTATGTTGAGAATTAGGATTTAACATTTTCTGAAATTTTGAAAGTAATTGTTATAAAACCTCTTTGAATAACAAATTATTGGTTCGTATCCCGCGATGAGCTCGGCAACTTTGTCTGTGGTAGAACAATAGAACGGCTTTACGTACAGTAAGGGACAGGTGCAACAATACACTGAAGTTTAGTGTACTACCATTGGTGGTTCGTTGGTTCCAAAGGACATCTACATTTTCACTGCAATGCATAGCTACAATGGTGTTTCAGACGTTTTCCTCTGAATAAAAAGAGCTTTAAGTGTCTAAATTTCAATGCTCATTTTCCTCGTTAAAATAGTATATAAAGAACAACTTAGTCTAACGTTAGAGGTGTCATGTTTTACCCTATATAAATTTACCTTGTGATGCTTCTTGACATTAGTTTCAGTTGTTTCAACCTTACCATATTAAGGACTATTACATATAGTGAGAGGCATTGCGAGATTTATTATGACGTCATGATGAACACTAGACATGTACAATTCGATGAACTTTGTTTGTCGATTTGTCACAGCTGCAATTGATGACCAATGGAAATTCAACCTTTATGCTAAATAGATTTATCTTAAATAAGTTAAACATTTTGGGATGGAAACGTATTTGAAGATAACAATGTATGCAAATGGCTAAAATCCTAAGCCCTAACCATAATATTAATTAATATGCTTTATCTATGTGAACTTCAATTACAGGCTATAAGCTTAAGAACAATCTGAAAGTTTACTTAATTCGAAACCAAGAGAGTCTTGTCAAATAGCTTCATATTGATTTTATCTAACACAACTATCACGAATATAATATTTTAGCATATACAAAATGTCTTAAGTGCCAGAGCTGTCTTCTCGATCAAGTCTCTCAAGTTACTCTGGGGTTCATAAAATCTATATGCACACTTTTTGAAAGGGGGAGGGGATCTACATCAGGCACTTAGCAGGACCATGACCATCATCATAATCATCATCAACATAAATTTAATCATCATCTCCAGCAACATTACTACTATCCCTGAAGTTAGCACAACAAAAACATGTTTTATTCCTTTTATTGTTCCCGCAGCTTTTCTCATCCTAAATGTCAACCATTTCTTCTAGGTTGGTTATTCCGAGTCTCCAACTCTGATCCCCAGCGTGTGTGCTTCAATGGTTTGGGGCTATGCTTCAGTGACGCTGCCCCCTACAACAACGTCCCCGGTTTCCTCCCCCTCTCCCCCGAGAGACAGAACATCTCCTTCGCGCTCTTCTCCCACAACGACCCGGATGTCTTCGAGGACATTCCTTACAACGACGACGACGCCATTTTGGAATCCAGTTTTGACGCCTCGTTAAACACAAAGATCATCATCCATGGTTTCGGTGAATGGGGAAATAAGTCGTGGATCCAAACTATGAAGGATGTCATACTGGCTAATGTAAGTTTTCAATCGTCGTTCACGTCACCTCCAAAACGTTTGTAAATAGAGAATCTCACCGAAGTGCCTTCTGATATCAAATACACCAACACGAGTTAAAGTTACAAATGTTTCACTTAAATCAACGAGGGTAATTGGTTTGATATAAGAAGAAATTTTTGTAATGACTCATTATCATTCTGAACATATTAACATATTACGACGATGTTTAGAATATTGGGTCTAAAAGGTAGTAGGTGTAATGTAGATGCTTAACGTTGAGTTAATCAAGAATCACACCTGGTTTACATTATGATGTGAGAAAGGGATTATCCCTAGACACAAGGTGGCAACTACTTAAAAGTGATAGTTCTATCGGCAGTGTCTTTTATAAACTGTATATTTACTTATTTTGCAACGTTTGAGAAATAAAACAATAACATTGATAGAATATCAACAAAGTAACATACAATTAATATCATTAAACTAATCAACAATAAATAACGTAGCGAAATTTTGCACACTCGTAGCACCGATGAAGTGCGCCATTTCTCATTGTTGTTTGATACTTAAAATGGATGTGCGCTAGTCTTAATCAAATTGTCAAATAGAAAGTCATCAAAATATGAAACTTATTACTATATTTCATTTGGATTGTGTTATAACCACGTATGAACAACATACATTATTATAAAGAGGAATCAAGCCGTTGCTCGCAGGTTTCACCGCAATGCATAGCCACATGGCGTTGCGGGCTTTCTCCCTGCCGTAAAACTAGCAGCCGCGATATAAGTGAAATACTTGAAAGCGGCGTTAAACCTCAACTCACCTCACCTACAAAGAGGAATGGACCCTCAAATTTCGTTTCCTCAAATCCCCGATAGAAACCTCTCTATAAGATGTTAACAAATTTAAATGTCGACTATTCATCAGGACAACGTGAACGTGATCACAGTGAACTGGAAGGAGGGAGCTATCCCCCCAGTCTACCAACAGAGTGTTGCTAACACCCGGGTGGTAGGAGCAGTCATCTCACAACTCGTAACGAGGCTCCACAATCTGCTTGGCGCCTCGTATGAGAGCTTTCATCTGATTGGTCACAGTCTCGGGGCTCACGTGGCCGGATATGCCGGATCGAGGATAAGTGGCCTGGGCAGAATCACAGGTAAGTGGATACATTTTGGTAACATTGACATCTGCGCTGGTTCATGTATCATCACAGATACATTTGGCTCTTTAAAACAAATAGATAGTAACGTTTTATCCTGAAAATATTTTAATGTATTACAAACGCCCTCGGAGATCCAAACGTCATAGTAATACACATTATTCTTTTTAGGAATCTATATTATCAATAATTTAGTGAATTGGAAACACTGGGTATCACTTAAAAACATTTATTTGACTATTCTTTTCATTGTGAACTGTTTTTACATATTACGATTTATTTTACTATTTATGATTCTTAACAGAAATATTTGTGTGAACAATTGGCCTTACCTCTTTTTGTGACGTCACAGTTTCTCAAAACCATGTGTACTAAGAACACCGTGTACAACTGAATGTCTAGATACCGCAGGTTCTGACTTTGACAACTTAAAGGGGCAGTAGCACGTTTTTTCCCAATTTTATTTTTTCAAATTTCCAAATATATAATGATACTTTATGTCATTTATATTTACTATAGAGGGTAAAACATCTTATTACACAAACCAATTATCCGTAGTGGTAGTAACGATGTTGCTTATAAAGCGAAAATTACATGGCGGCCATTTTATTGTGAACACATTTTATTATTTCAAATGACAAAAACAATTTCCATGGATTTACGGAACCATGTACACTCACTTTTTAACTTGATTTTCCTAAGAGAGAAGGGTGTTTTACTATTGGTGACACTATTTTTCAAATACATTTCATCGACTTATTTCATCGAAAAAACGTGCTACTGCCCCTTACTGAAGATCTATGTTCCTAACTGCAGGTCTAGATCCCGCGGGTCCTCACTTTGACAACCAACAACCGGAACTGATTCTGGATTCAACTGATGCAAACTTCGTTGATATCATCCATACGAATGCGAAACCACTGAGGAGATTTGGTAAGAAGACAGTTAGACATCTCCTGTATTCTTCTCTCTATTGCACTTGATGATCAGATAATGAATTCTAGTTAACCAGTAGCAATACCAACACCGTAAAATCTTAAGAATCACACGTTTGATGATTTGTCATTCATGTTTTTTTTCCCATATTGATGAATTGCTCTATTAAGTACTTGCTATGTATTTTGTACCGTTTTGCAAATTATAAAGTTTGTACCAAGGGCCCGATCCTATTTATAATTCTAGAGTGAGCTTCACACGACATACGGAACCGTAGAGGGGACATTTCCCGAGAATTATTTTTTCAATATTAAGTCGTGGCCACGAGTTAATATGTCGTGGCCACGAGATAAGATGTCGTGGCCACAAGATAATAAGTCGTGGCCACGAGATAATAAGTCGTGGCCACGAGATAAGATGTCGTGGCCACGAGATGATAAGTCGTGGCCACAAGATAATATTTCGTGGCCACGAGATAATAAGTCATGGCCACGAGATAAGATGTCGTGGCCACGAGATAAGATGTCACCACTTATTATCTCGTGGCCACGAAATATTATCTTGTGGCCACGACTTATTATCTCGTGGCCACGACTTATTATCTCGTGGCCACGACATCTTATCTCGTGGCCACGACATATTAACTCGTGGCCACGACTTAATATTGAAAAAATAATTCTCGAGAAATGTCCCCTCTACGGTTCCGTACTCTACGGTTCCGTAACACATAGACTATATTTCAGATTTATTTCAATCTACATAATTTAGATCGACTACTCTGTAGTATGTAGAACTTGATATATAAAACATTGTTGATCTAAATGTATTAAGATTTGATTTAATCAAACTCCTTTTACTTCAATTCATTCCAACTTTTATAACCTCAGGGCTTTTTTCTCTTTATTTAGCAGTCATCTTTCTCTGAAATCACACTTTTGTTGGCGGTAGGTGTGTACACTACAAACTCCTAACGAACCTGCTTGAATAAACAAGAGACTATAATTTCTGTTTACGTACGCGTGTGACACAGTCTGTTTCTGTTGTGGAAGGTTACGGGATCCAAGAGGCTGTGGGTCACGCAGATTTCTACCCTAATGGTGGCCAGGAGCAGCCCGGATGTCCGGACAGTTTGACGGGGATCCTTCTGTTCTTGAGGGGAGATACAGCAGGTATACCTACAACTCGTACCTGTGTATTGTTTATACCAGAAGGTTACATGTATGAGTCCTTACATAACATCATAACATACATGTTCAACACAGTTAAACATCAAAATACTTTTGGCGGATAAAGTCAATTTTATAACATTTTACGAACTTATAAATTCAGTTTAGCTGGTTCCTAGATATATGACGTACATGTTTGTCAGTGATATTAATAACTCGTAGATTCAGCTAGCTTTCATTTCTGGGGATAGGCGTTTCTTTTGACTTGGAGTGTAAATTGCAAAGAGGATGCACCTTCGAATAAAACTCCAGAAAGACGCATGTTTTGCATGCAAATATGGTTTATTGGTTAGCTATAGATCTTTCTTGTAAATATAAAGAGACAGTTTATAAAATCAAACGTCACTTTTAAACCCTTCCTTACATACAGAGGTTACTTCCTCAGCTTTTCCATCCTAACCTCTGTTACATAACCTCGGCTGCATATAGAACTCTGTCTGGGCTAGAAATAAAGTATCCTGATGTGTTGCATCAACAGTTAGTTGTGCAATCAGCGGCGTTGTTTCAAACCAACTGTCGTAGAATTGCTTCATCTTTGTGATTCGTACGTATTCCTTACAAAACAGAAATGTACATTTTCAGTTAAATATATTTTCAGAGGCAATCAGCATACTTGCGTGCAGCCACGAGAGAGGTATTGTGTACTTCATTGCTTCTTTAAGAGGAACTACTTTCGAGGCATATCCCTGCGCAAGGAAGAGTGATTACGACTTCGGTTTATGCACCACTTGCAACGGCGAATGCCCCGAAATGGGATACTACGCTGACGAGACAAACCCAAGAGGAACTTTTTACTTGTCAACATCATCAGACTGGCCACAGATAGTAAGTTATTGTTTAAACTGTAATACATATATAATTCCAGTCTAATTAAAATCGACCTTGTTCCGAGGAATAAAATTTGCAAAATGATATCTACCGGGATACGAACAGGTTCTGTAGATTCCTCGCCACAAGGTCTGAGAACACCCCGTATGGGAGCGTGTTCCGAACCAGCTTAGCGCAGCCAAAGCCCAGTCAAATAGCTGACCAATCACATCGTACTTTTTAAACGTTTGAAAGCATTCGGAACAGATAAAGGATAGCTGTTTGGAGTTATCTGCCCCTAGTTTCTCGCACCGAAAGCTTTTGTTGGACGTCTTGTGATTGGTTTACTGAACATGAGAGTCTACAGGCTGTTTCCAGACGGTTTGGCGTGGGAAAACTCCGAACGATATGAGTTCGTATCCCGGTTGATGAACTATGTTGCACTTTTTTTCCCGCGGAATACCATCGGTTTTAATCAGACTGATATAATTCTCTGGTTACTTTGGAATAGTTATAATGCAGTGATGTGACTTGTACGCATGCTATTTATTTTTGCAAAGACTTATGACAACTAAAATATAAGTTGGACTACATAGAGCAATTTCGATTTGAGAGGGAAAACCTCAGAATCGCTAGCACTGAATGTCGATGTCACGATGGCCGAGCGATGGCTGTTGATGACTGACTCTGAGGGTGTTAAATGTTTGAGGGGCATTTAGACACCCTGAAAACATAAGAAAACAAGATAAGTTCTATATTCTGTAGAGTCCAATTTATATGTTGAGGGTGTTAGTTCCAGCACAACATATGATTAAAAGCAATCGAAATAAAAATTGTTAAATTTTGTATGAATAAGATAATGTTAAAAACTGTTGATTTACATCAATAGCATACATGACATGTAATAAATGTTGATGAACATTTATTTGAAACTTTGAAGGGCATTAAGAAGTGGATTACGTAAGATAATAACATTTCTGGATTCTGTCCAAAATAAGGACATTGTTATCCAGAAATCTATTTGGAATGATCATGGCATTCATTACACAAATAAAGGGAAAGCTATTAACTCCTTTAATTTGAACGGTTACGTTTTCTTGTATCATGGAAGAATTTTCATGTTATTATCTCCGAAATCTCAAAGAGCTATGTTGAGATCCCACAGTAACAATTGTCGTTTTAATTTTCGCTTCTTTATTACATCATAGTAAAACTTTAAGAATATAATCTATGGAATCAGAAAACGTGTTTTAAGATATCAGGTTTACCACAATGTTGCTTTTAAATGTACAGAATTCTTAAATTCGCAAATTTTTATCAAAATGAAATTTTTCGTTTCAGCCTCAAGATTTGTCACAAGGAGTTCTCGCCGCCATAAACTGAAACGTTCCGTGAATATAATAAATATATAAGTAATCATATGTATAATTATGCTTGGAGGAACCAGTGTGGTACCATCATGGAGAGCGTTTCATGTCTGTATTTATATATTTACAAGATTCATGTTAAGGAAAGATTGTGATATTGAATTGTTCAATTCAAGAGCATAATCTTGAAAGCGGCGTTAAACCCAAACCCACTATCTCACTCAATTCAAGAGCGAAATCCTTGAACCACAGGTTAATCGGTGCTACATGTATCTTAAGATGGTATATATCACGGACATTATTTGAATTCATAGAGATGTGCCTGATGCCATCTGGTATTGCTATCCCAACGTGGAGGAATTTCCTCTACAATCCTTGACGGCATTTCAGGATACCGGTTTAC
This sequence comes from Gibbula magus, assembly GCA_936450465.1. Taxonomy (NCBI): domain Eukaryota; kingdom Metazoa; phylum Mollusca; class Gastropoda; order Trochida; family Trochidae; genus Gibbula; species Gibbula magus. The sequence goes on from OW388292.1 coordinate 51,715,072, forward strand.
AGATTGTGTCACCATCGTGTTATTGTTGGTGTCTACATTCCCCATAAGAGCATATGAAACTAAGTGTAATTGTATGTGAAAAAAATGTGAATGAAAATATGTTCAGCTAGTGAATAAAGTTTCGAAGTGTGTCTATGTTTCTTATATTCTGATGGTTAAATGGCAATCGATCACCGCTTGTTATCACTATTGCTGTTCAGATCTTTGAAGGGCATTCGCTGAAATAAGTCGATGAAATGTATTGGAAAATTAATGTCACCAATAGTAAAACACCCTTCTCTCTTCGAAAATCAAGTTAAAAATGCGTGTACATGGATCCGTAAAGTCATCGAAATCGTCTTTTTACGCAACATTGTTATTACCACTACGGGTAATTGGTGTGTGTGATGAGATGTTTTACCCTCTAAAGTAAATATAAATGTCATAAACTATCCTTATAAATGGGAAATTTGAAAAAATAAAATTTACAAAAACGTGATACTGCCCCTTTAAGAAGCGGAATACATAACATAAGATTTCTAGATAACAGCTTCTTTATTGTGAACAAACACGACGTATGAAGGAGTAAGCATATAGTTCGAAACTTCGTGTTTATTCACAATTAGGAAGTTGTAATCCATAACAATATATTCTTATTATTGCCGTTCGTCTAGTTTGAATACCACCTCATTTCTTCCCTAAAATTTCAAGACTTAAGATTAGGTAACATTTTATGCTTGCAGTCACGAGTGCATTCTTGAGTACCGATCCTAACACGTTTCCAGATTCACAAAGGCACACTGAGACAATACTCGCTTCCTGAGCGCCTAAGTTCGGCCTAACCCTGCCTTAAGCCAAAGTTCTATTGCAACCTGTGAGCCATTCTCTTCCCGGTGAAGTTACTCCCTTCAGATTTGCTATCGTCAAAATCATGGGAGGTGCGGCGTGAGAAGCGAAAGGTTGCAAGCTTGAATACTGTAAAATCCACCGAGAATTTAAAAAATGGGAATATCCCAAATGAGACGTGTTAGCAAAAAACTGGACACATCTACCTCGTTTAGGCTTCAAATAGTGACTGACACGAATAGGCGTCGAAGAGAATGCAATATAACGACCATTGACGTCAAAGAGTGTTACTACTCAGGTAGACCTCGAGAGACGATTCTATATGCGTGCATGTCTTATAAGGAACCACCTCACATTCGGATGTCGACGTTTAATCACAGTTACTTTCCAGGGTTACTTGAATTTGTATAATCAAGTTTATTTCGTATTTCAGGCCTCGTGGTCCATAGTACAATTGTATTTGAAGAAGTACATAGTTTGAACCTGACCAATATTGTGTTAGGAGGATCTTAATATTAATATGTTAAACGAAGTATATAGATGTTAAACGAAGTATATTTACATCATGTGTGTTAAATATTTGCTCTCGTGTCAATCTGGTTTTACAATATTTTTGGACGGACAGAAATAATCATTATGAAGAGGAAAATATAATGACATATAGAGAAAACATGGCACTCTTATATTACAGCATTATTGCCACAGTGGATATATGTTTCACATTGGAATATATTCTTTATATAATAATAATGTGTCAAACATGATGATGATTCAATATTTTGTTTCAAGTTTGCATATTCATATCAACCAATCGTCTATTAAATGAAGATACAACAATAATGGCGTCACCAACATCTTGAACAACCCATACAAAACTTCAGAGCCTTCATATCCTTCAGATCACAACTTATAAATAACATCCTGGGGTTACTAGTCTGCCAAAATAAGATGACCCAGTTTTCACGATGACTTCAATGAATGGGTAAACACAGTGCACGATATCAGAATCTCTGTCGGGCCTGTCAATCAAGACTTGTAACAGGCACGCAATGCACGGGATTCTCGTTCCGGAAATGAGAGGAAATGTTGCGCATCCTTTCACCACAGTGCGGTGGAGAATCGTCACCACATTTATTGTCCAGATCACATGGCACGATTTATACACAGGAAAAAGAGAATATCAAATACCAAAGAGATCTCTATAAAGACAATGAAACCATCACTTCCAGAATTCCCCCGCTCCACTAATTCACACAGACTTAAATCCAATCTTTATTAATCAATCAATCAATCAATCAATCAATATAACATAATTATATTTGACTTTCATACGTGCTGAAATTCCACATGTGCTTATTAAGTTCAAATAACTTCACTTGACACGCATGTTCATACCCAAACGCAAAATAGTATGATAATTACTTGTTTTTAATCAATATCGAGCAACTGCCCTATACTTGTGCAGAAATCGACATTACACGTCTAATCAATCTAATCAAAATCACCAAGTGATCTAAGGATTCGATATATTTGAGATTTGACTTATTTTGATAAATATTAGTATGTTAAATTGATAGTTAAAAAGGTGCTAAAACACGTTGAAATATCATGCACGTAGATATCGAAGCGCCGGGAGTGACGTCAAACCCGGCAGATTCGCTTCAGTGACTTCTGTCTATCGTTTGTGGGCACTACTTAGGCATTCTCTTTAGGCGGTATACTTAAAAAGCCGTATATAAGTGTTTTATGGGTCGATTTCAGAAATTTAAAGTCAAGTATTTGTCAAATTGAAATCCCCTTTTAATGCATGGGGTCACAGGGGCCACATCCTTAAAAACCTATTTTCATCTTCTTCTCCAGTTCCAAAAGGTCTTGAGAGCTGAACAGGTGTGTGCAGACTCCTTGGCCAATGGGGATTCTAAATTGTAGATTTCGTGACCCCGTGACCCCAAACGGGGTCACAGGGGTCACAGGGGTCACATCTTTAAAAACTTTTTTTCATCTTCTTCTCCAGTTCCAAAAGGTCGAGAGAGCTGAAAAGTTGTGTGCAGACTCCTTGGCCAATGGGGATTCTAAATTGTAGATTTCGTGACCCTGTGACCCCAAATGGGGTCACAGGGGTCACAGGGGTCACAGGGGTCACAGGGGTCACAGGGGTCACATCCTTAACAACTTTTTTTCATCTTCTTCTCCAGTTCCAAAAGGTCTTGAGAGCTGAAAAGTTGTGTGCAGACTCCTTGGCCAATGGGGATTCTAAATTGTAGATTTCGTGACCCCATGACCCCAAATGGGGTCACAGGGGTCACATCCTTAAAAACCTATTTTCATCTTCTTCTCCAGTTCCAAAAGGTCTTGAGAGCTGAAAAGGTGTGTGCAGACTCCTTGGCCAATGGGGATTCTAAATTGTAGATTTCGTGACCCAAAATGGGGTCACAGGGTTCACATCCTTAAAAACCTATTTTCATCTTCTTCTCCAGTTCCAAAAGGTCTAGGGAGCTGAAAAGTTGTGTGCAGACTCCTTGGCTAATGGGGATTCTAAATTGTAGATTGTGTGACTCTGTGACCCCAAATGGGGTCACATTGGTCATGATCTAAGAACCTTTTGCTTGTAAACAATAACTTAAATAACTTAAATATTCAACTTTAGATAGTAAACCAATGACATTCTGATGAGCTACAGAGCCCATGGCTCTATTTTTGACATATGTTTACATAGTCTCAGTTTTAAAGTCCATTTATGAAAGATATTTAGCAATCGTTGCAGTGAGTTTTCATCAGGGGATAATATCACAATGTCATCTGCATATAATAGTACAGACATGATAGTGTCATCATTAATATTTACACCACAGTTCTCATTCTTTAGTTCTTAAGCAAGATCATTTATGTAAACTACAAATAGTGTCGGTGATAATTTACACCCCTGCTTCACACCAGCTGTAACAGGAAAAGAGTCTGTATAATAAGCGTTCAGTTTAACATCACATGTAACATTTTCATATAAAGAGCGGATGGCATGAATCATCTTACCACTCACACAACCAAATTCGTCAGTTTAAACCTGAGATCTCTAGTGATGGAATCGAAAGCTTTATTGAAGTCAACGAAGCCGGCAAAGGTCTGTTTTCTGCTGTTATTCCTGTTGTTTACAAGGTTGTATAGGCTATGTATATGGTAAACACAGGCAAAGTACAGGTATACCAGTTATATGTCCCATTGAACAGTACCATCTCTGTCCCTTTGTCTGCTACAGATAAGTTTTCAAAATTAGGTTTTAACAATTGACGCACGACAGCCGAGGGACATTGTCCGGTTTTCGATCCTAATCACGACTGTAACTCTACTGAACAGATTGGCACTAAAAGGCTCCTTTTCGACACCATTCAGTTAATACTTCTCGATAAAATAACACCCTTGGTAACTTTAAACCTATGCTACTACAATAACATCCTGAGTGTCCCGTTAAGACGATTTCGGTATTGATGTCTAAGCAGCCACAAATGCCACTAGTGCATATATGTAATGAAAACTTGAACTCGGTTATGTTTCTCAATTTGGACAATAGGTCCACCAATTACTCATGTCCTTTAGCAAGTGTATGTTACATTTAGGAAGCTTTATTGTTAGATTTGCTGTCAATAATTCTTATCTGTCTAGAGGAAGCGTTGTAAAATCACTTACCGAGTTCACAGATAACACGTGTGTCAGTTGGCTCATCATAATTTACTTCGACATTTAATCATCACATGACATATTTACAGTATGACGTTAATATTAGTATATGGACAATGTAGGTTATTATAGGATGATACAGATTTTTAAAATGTGACTCAAATATGTAATTATAACAAACACATTTAGAATATACCAGTTACATTGACTTTAACTGTATTGACTACTGATAAAATACACATGCAGAGTAAACGAGACTACAAATCTGGGGTTAATACATGTATCGTTGTTTAATTCGATACTGATTTGATATAATTTGATGTTTAATGTTAACATTGTTTAATTATTCAAGGAAGTGATAGCATCCTCAGATCAATTTAACCCACGAGCAAAGAAACATAATCTTGTCATCAATCAATCAGTTTACTATTGCATGTAGGACTGTGGTCCATATAAATATATAGCTATACATGATATGTACACTGTATCTAACAAGTTTTACTTAATTCACTTTAATTATAAAAGCATGAATAAAAACAAACATGAAGACCTTCATTTTATTGTAATGAGGATGGTTATCAGTAACGTATAAGAATATAGAATACAACATGATTGTAGCAATTGTGGAAGGTATACTTGTCTAACATCTTTATACCCTTTCTCTTCCCAAAGAGGTTACTCCCTTAAGATTTCAAATGCTAGTCTCTGTTCTCGAAGACCTGAATTCGTCGGAAAAAAAGAAGTGTCCTGATTGCATTTGAATCTATCTGTGCAATGAGCGACGCCGTTGTAAAAGTGACATTTGCCAATGACGCGTCAAAATGATAAAATAAACGTAAGATAAACGTTTTATCGTTTAATATGTTTCTTCCAAATATGTTGAGAAGACAATTAATCATAAACATGCTGATAAATACAGAAGACCAAATAAGAGACACATATCAAACATAGTTCAGTTGTGTTACATATGCTAATGAGCAAGACCCTTACGAGTCAAATGTCTAGATCTTTGAAGTTACTCGGTCGACGAAGCCGCTGATAGATGAGTTTTCATTGGATAAGAAGCAGGGATACAATATGACGCTCCCTTTTCACCCGCTGAAAGAACATGTTATTAGAAGTCAACAAACCAGTATTAAACATACTTTATAACCAAGAATGTCAACCATGTCAATGGCATAACATAACTTGTAACCCCAAATGTCAGATCCATGAAGAATATGTACTTCGGAATCAAACAATTTGACTAAATACCCTCTTTGATATAACCAAGAGCAATTGAAGTAGGGTCCATGTGTTGTAATTGACAAATGATAATAACATATATTCACATTTAATGTGTGTGCAAACACAACCCTGTGATACGTATATCAGGGTGAGCGGGTGAAGTGAGTTTTGGTTTAACGCCGCTTTCAAAAGTATTTCACTTATATCACGGCTGCTAGTATTATGGCAACACCATGTGTCTATGTATTTATGTGAAACCTGCGAGCATCGGCTGGAACTAGCGAACCATAGTTAGTACTACGCTGAATTTCAGTGTAGCATTGCACCCAAAACTTACTGTATGCAGAACTGTTCTCTACTGCAGACACACTTTCTGATTCGACACACGGACCTCTTGATCCGAAGCCAAACGCGCTAGCTATCACGTCCCACATGTAATTAACAAGAGACATGCGTTCAACTATAAATGCCACTTCTCCTGAACCGACGGTGTCCACCTTTTCACGTTTTGTCATTACACGAATGGCACAGCAAGGTGTACTTTCGACGAGATATGTCAACTTTTCTTTCCATAATATTCCCAAAATAAGACACAGATCCGACGTTCATTTTGTGAATGTTGTATTCATATCGTCTCCCTTGAGGGTAATCTTATGACGTCATCATAATGTTACATGACGTCAACGATGACATATTACAACTGGAAGTGTATTGCACTGATCGCGTGTTAGTCACTCAATGAAGATAAGAATCTAATTTAGATAAATACCGGATGTCCTCTTTGAAAAAAATAATCCTCTCTCACATGACTTTTGTTTCTGCTTATTAATGACAAGTTCTCTATTTATAAAGCCAACCTTCTAATATTGCCTGCAAGTGACAACAACATCAATTCACTTCATAATAGCTTTGGTATTTGCATTACTTGATGGCTCAACGAAACATGAATTGGCAAGATCAGGAGGTCATTTTCCCTCATTCTAATGACCTGACATTTCAAACATTCAGTGAAACATCCCTGACACACAGAGAAGCATTTCCATGTTGCACAATGTCGACGTGTTTTAGTATACTGTTGGTATTAACTCTTGCAACAGTCTTCAGCGCTAACCTTGCAACGAGCAGTGAAGGTAAGCAATGTTCACACTTACTAAACATAAATAAGCTGCTTAGTAGCTGTTTCACTAGGACTGATAAACAAGAAGGACGTTTAACATACACGACACCATTGAGCAGTCAAATACTGAATATATTAGGGGGAGTAAAGGGGTGGGGTAGGGTCTGACACACTGAATCAGCCCCCCGTCTAATGCTTATTTGGGGTCGAAAATCTGCAAAAATGTATGTGTATGACTTTCAAACAGTTTTGAAATGTTCCTATATTTTATCAATATTCTCCATGTCATTTTAAGTCATTGCATGGTGAGACGGTTTAGTTATGTTGAAGGGGAAACCTGATTCAGAGACGAACTGTATGGCCCCTGAACAGAGAGGAACCGTTTGGTTTCTTGATTATAACATACTGACATACATAGAACTGTTAAAGGGATATATGTTTTAAACAGATTGGGATATATTTATTAATAATAAATTTTAAAGCCAATATTTTGCTATTACTGTCTAATAATTAAATTTTGATTAAAGAAACTCTTACCAATTCAATTGACCTGCGTATTTTTTATCAAAGGGTTGGGTTAATTACTTGATATCATAACAAAACATATATAATAAAATAATGAAATAAATATAATATATATAAATTACATGGACGTTGTCAGACCATTTGCTATGTTTTCCTGTAAAGTTCAATCATATTTCCATTTTTCAGGCACATCGCATTACATTCTCGACTGCAAGGATGGAAAACTATTTAGGTCCTCGTGCTACAAGCTAACTCGGCACAAAGTTATAGGCAACAGTTATATCAGGTGTCAACAAGCTGTGATCACTGATGATGCCGAAAATAACTTTGTTGCAAGTTTGTATTAATCACATATACATTCAAGCGCAAAAGAAACGTTACCTCATTTTCAACAGAATAAACATGAACATACGTTTGTCGGACTTGGATGGGCACACGTAGTGTAAAGACGTACTCTCAATGTTATACACCAGAGTATGATGATTTTATTCTATTTTATTTCAACTAGACATGAGGTGCTGAAATCGCATTTTCAACAATGCAATTTGGTCAGTAACTTTGGCATTTAAGTAAAACATTATAAAATGTAGAAATGTAACTAGTAAAGGATGTTGTCGACATAAATAATCTTCTTTGGACTTTAATTTATTGGCGCAGCATTACTGTAGGACGTCATAAAAAAAACCTTTTGACTCTCATATCGTCTAGATAGTGAGATTCTTAAACAACGATTTCTTATTTCTTCTTCAACGTATATCTTTCACATCAAAAATCAAAGTAAGTTTAGTTGATTTCCTTGGATACGGTGTAACTCTGTTCCAGTCGCATTTATCAGTTGAGGATTTAAATATCTTGGATTTTGTATGGTGACGTTTCTTTTGCGGTTAAGTGTTCATTGCAGCAGTAGGACTGTAAACTCTATAACACCATTTAGTATTAGGGCTGTGGGCACTTACCTCATAGGCGGAGATCCTAAATATTCATATACGTATACCTACCTTTTTATATAACATATAAAGAAGGTAGGACACTGTCCGCCATCTTGGATCCTGCCATAGGACCGAAAATGTTTTACTGGCTCAGACACGGTTTGTAGACTGTAACAATTTCCGCTCCTATGTCTTACCTTCTTTATATGTTGTATAGGTAGGTAGGTAGGTATAGGTATATGTATATTTAGGGTCTGGCGCCTGTCACTTACCTCTATTCAGTAAAGTAGGGTGTTGGCAAAAATATATAACTCTATTAAATAATGGAAATGGGGACATACGGCTTGAAGACGTAATTAGACTGAACAACAATGTATTATTACGCCGTAGCAAAGCTGTCCACACTGAAATCGCCAATGATTGACTTCACTTCCCATTGACATTTCTAAGGTCACACAATATTACCCTCAGTAATATATTTCAACTTGTTCGTAGTTCGTATTATAATCAAGTACATTGTATCAAAAACATATATAACGAAAAACAGATGTCATTGGTCTTTCTTCTACAATGTCTTGTGTAGACGTTCAGTGTTTTCGTTATTAGTAATACGTCTTGGAAATCCAGTCCCATGATGAAAATTATGCATAACTTTTAAATATTCAATCTATATAGATATCTCGGTCAATTGGTGCTTAAAATACATACGTAGAACAATGATTATTGAAACATACACTGACGGGCAAAAGTTAGTATATGGCTATTTTGACATCATGTAAGAAAGCCAAACAACAACATTTCTTCCAGAACTTTAATTCATCAAAATCAACAACCAATTACGGTTTGAATAACAACAAAAGTACAAGTTCTTTGTTAAACGTCTCTGACATGTTGATCCTCAAAGACACATGGGGTCGATTATCTCTAAATCCATCGTAACAGGTTATACCGGGGCCAAGTTTATGAGTCACTGGATGGATCAGTCATTAACAAGAGAGTCATTAGCTGGTGTGACCACCCTCTGCGTCGATGCATGCCCTCAAACGTCTCCTCATTGACGTTGTCAAACGGCGGATGACGTCATTGGGAATGCGGTTCCACTCTTCCGTCAGGGCTTGCTCTAGCCGTTGTCTATTCTGTGGAACGTGTTGGCGTCTTCTGATTTGTCTGTCCAGATGATCCCATATGTGTTCAATCGGATTCATATCCAGTGAGCAGGCTGGCCACGGCAAAACATCAACGTTATTTCTCTGCAGAAAGGCATGGGTCTCTCTGGCAGTATGGGGTCTCGCATTGTCCTGTTGAAAGATGACACCCTGGGGTTGATTCTGTAGGAAGGGCAGTGCAACTGGCTGCAAAATCTGCCCAATATAACCACGTGCATTGAGATTTCCTTGCACGATCACTAAACGGGTCTTCTGGTTTCCACAGATCCCATCCCATACCATAACGCCACCTCCACCATATGCATGGACCTCTCTGATTGATGTCGTTGCCAAACGTTCCCCTGCCCGACGGTATACCCGTTCCCTGCTATCAGCTCTGTAGAGTTTGAAACGACTTTCGTCAGAAAACAGAACTCTTTGCCATTCTCGCACTTGCCATCGTAAACTTGCCTTGCCCATCGAAGTCTGTTTTGACGATGTCTGAGGGTCAGGAACATGCCGCGGAAGGGCCGATAAGCCCTAATACCAGCATTTCGCAATCTTCGGGTCACTGTGCGTCGACTGACACTATGTCCCAGTGCTGTTTCCGCCGTAGCCGTCGCCGTCACAAACCTGTTCCGGAGATAAATTGTCCGGATGTAACGGTCTTCCTGGTCTGTAGTAACCCGTGGCCGTCCACTTCTTGGACTGTCTTAGGTACTACCAGTGTTACGGTAACGTGAGAACAGCCTAGGGATTGTTGCTGGCGTGCAGTTGAAGGTTCTCGCAATGTGAGCTTGAGAAGCTCCCATGTCTCTCATTCCAATAGCTCGCTCTCTCTGTATTTGCGTTAACTTCGGCATTTTTTCACGTGCTTTCACTAACTGTGATCGAACAGCGTAAATCTACCCGATTTATGCCCTTCTGTGGCACGCTCATTTAATTAAATTTGAAAAAGACCTGTTTTACCATTTTCTCGTGCTATTGATCACGTGACCATATGCAGTGAACTCCCGTGCATTTGGTAGTATTCCATCGAACCACACAATGTTTGTTTCCGTTATCGTAGTTTAATATAGATACGCAATATTTCTACACAACGATTTTAAAACGTTATACTAACTTTTGCCCGTCGGTGTAGCAAATAACTTCAGTACACAA